>VZTX01028885.1:1168362-1231901 GCA_013400915.1 Pardalotus punctatus | reverse complement strand
CTCCAGGGCTGGGGTGTGGAGCACTGCCTCTGCTGTGCCAGGAATTGGCAGTCATTGTGGGGCTGGGATACAAGAGTGGGAGGTGTGTACAGGGCAGGGCACCCCCTCACCAGGGCAAGGCCCAACCTGCTCCTTCCAACTCCCCCCCCACCCCAAAATGTCTAGAGACACTGATCTTCCCAGTCTCTCACAATGTGCTTTAGAATATAATCTGTGAGGAGAAACCTGTGTGCTCTGGCCACTGTAAAAGATTGGATAGTGTTACTGGTGTACGACATGGGGGTTGGATTGTTCCTTTGGTGAGTGAGAGGCATGGATTTTTGTGTGTTTGAGACTGACGAACACTAGGTCAAGAGGTTTTACTTACTCCTGATACTTTAACTGCCAAATTCTTATGCAGATAAGATACTGCACTGGTTTTCATTTTTTCCTTTAATTATGTGTTGAAACAAGTAGTGTGTTGTTATCATGTTCACTTTTGTTAGTCATCTGTTAAAATGGCAGTACAATAGTTTATAGGGAGTAGAACACTGACAGACATGTGATAAAAGCCATTGAGTTTTTTTTCTTAGATGAAATCTCATATTTTTAGTGAAAAAAGGCCTTTTCTTTGTTTCTTTTGTTTGGCATATGTCTAGGCTTCCCAGGCTATGCAAGGGTGATTTTGAGAATGTTTCAATATGGGCATCAGCTGGCCTTTTTTTTTGAGGTCACAATGTTGAAGTCACAGCTACAGAAAGTAAAGGGAGTTGAATTTAGGGTTCTGACTCAATGTTATAGGGTATATAATCATCTTGTAGGTTGGTGTGGGTTTTGATAATTTTTTTTTTTTGGCCTCTTTCTGTTTCCCTGCCCAGCTTCTCTTTAAGCAGGGGTAGCTAACAATGTCCTTAATTCATGAGACTGCTTTGTCAAACTGCATTTTTCAAAAGCATTTCACCCTAGACAGTGGTCCTATTTTTCATTTTAAATAATCTCTTAAAGATTTTATCCTTGGGTGTTGATAGGGACTGAAGAATTATGCATTGAACATGGATTGTATTCTAGGTGTGCCATTAACACTTTGGGTGACCTTACTGTTCTCTACAACTGTCCGGAAGTAGGCTATAGTGGTGTCGGGGTGGATGTCCCCTCTGAAGTAACAAGTGACAGGACAAGAGGAAAGGGCCTCAAGTCGTGTCAGGGGAGATATAGATGGAGTATTAGGTAAACTTTCTTCGCTGGTGGTCAAGCGCTGGAAGAGGCTCCCCAGAGAAGTGGGTGAGTCACCATCTTATAAGGTGTTTAATAGGCATGTGGATGTGGTTTAGTGATAGACTCAGCCACTGTTTGGTTTATGGTTGGACTTGATGATCATAGAGGGATTTTCCAACTTGTTTGCATCTAATTCTTCCCATAATACATCTTCAGTGTAATTTTATTAGTTAAATTAGTTTTGTGTCAGAATGCATAAAGCCTACCTCATACCCCTTTGGGCTCTCTGTAATCCAGTCTTCGATTTAGCCTATGCCCTTTCCTGTGTTTGGCATACCTAGAGTGCCATACCTCATTTTACCTCAGTTATGCATCTGTCTTTTGTACGTTTGTCAAATTAAATTAGCTGTTAGATTTATTGACCTCAAGTAATACAGGTTGAGAATTTAATATTTCTCAGTGTGCAAGGCTTGAAAATAAGTTCCAGGTTGTACCCTTCCAGTCAATGCAGTGTATTGATCTGTTATAGGAGATATGCTAATCTGAAAAATAATGTGATTCCCTGACAAACCTTGAGGTGAAATTGGATTGCTGGTTGACAAAGGTGACATCATTAACATGAACCTCCTTTTAAAATTTTTTTTGCCTTCTAAAGAAAATTATTTTTTAACCAAGGAAAATAGTGTATTTTAAAACCCACTGCATTTGAGGAGTGAAGGGGGGAGAAAGAGGCATTAGAAGCAACCACTATCACTGTTTAGCCCAGTCAAATGAGGCTTTGAAGGACTCTTTCTGAATAAGCTAGTTTCTCAGAAGAAGTAAATGAGTTTTAAGTCTTGGTTGTCTCAGTTCTTTTGCAGAATCATTTCAAGTATTTTTTTTAAAGAAGTGATGGTTCATTTTGAAGCACATACCAGCATGACTTTTTTCAGCAAGTCCAAGTTTTGGGAAGAGTGGGACTTTTAAAAGGGTAAAAGAATTTCTATGGTACTGTGATACTTCATCTTATTGAAAGCTCATGCATCCACCCTTGTGATTTAGGACCTTATAAAAAGAGTAAATCTACTGAAGGATGGGTGATACTATACCTATTCTCTACATATACATTGACTGAGCAAGAAACTGCTGAAATCTGGGGCAGGGTGGGGTAAAAAGCAATTGTTTGTCAGTTCCTCTCCTTGGTTCCCCCTTTGCCCTAAAAATGTTTGGAAATCATTACAGTGAGTGCTAGATTACGTGACTTCCAATTGCACTTCACTGATACTACATCTTGTAGACACTAGCCCTCAAAAGATCAGCTTCCATTTTGAGCTCAAATTAGAGGTGTTTATGTTAATTTAAGTATACCGTTGACCTGACTAGAGTGACTTTCAGGTTATGTTTTTGATTAAGTTCTTTATGAAATTTATGAGTCAAGAAGGGTTGCTTGTTTACACCAATCTGTTAAAAATAGACAAATTAACAGTTGCATTTAACAGTGTCTATAAATCAAAGAAAGATGTAGTTAAGAGGAGAAACACTTCCATTACTCTGGCATGGAGCAGAAAGGTAAGACCAATCTGTGTCAATATCTTTAATTACAAAGTGACTGAATTATTGCTGCAGTTATGCTGCAGTGTAAGACCTTGAATCTAAATTAGTCTTTTAAAGAAATGATTGCTGAACAGATGTTACCTAAAACACTTTATCACGGCTTTGTAAAATTGTAAATTCCTCATGCTGTTATTTTTGTTGGCATGAATTAACGCTGTGGGTTATGATATTAAATTTTAGTGCTGTGTTCTAGCACTTTGTTATATGATCTTACCTGTAAGCACCAATTTTGAGTTTAACTCATCAATGCCTAAAGAATATCACTGTGTAGAACCTGTCATGTTAAGATAGTTTTGCCCCTGATTGCTTTTCAGTCTGCTTTCCAAGCAGCAGAGTGTGTGATAAAGCCATTATCTAAATGCTGAAGTAGTATATTGGAAATTAAAAGCAAGAAATGCTGTGCAGTTTCTAAATTGCGCTTTCAGACTGAGGTAGCAAAATTACTGAGGGACTATTGTTACAAAGGAGATCCTAAATTAATAGCATTCACTGTAGTCATCCAATTAACATTTCTCTAAGTCAACAGGTTTCCTTCAGTCCTTGATTCAGTCTTCTACTTGCATTTCTGCTGGAAAATATCCTTTGGGGAAAAAAACAGCTAGTGTTGAATCTTTTTTTGGTGATAAAATTAATGGCAATGTGTTCTTGCTCACTTTCGAATTTACAAAGGTGGAGAGGGGATTATGTGATTATATGTATATCCCTAGTCTTTGTCTTGTTTCAGTGTTCAGGCATAAGCTGGCTTGTTCTTCTTGCTTAATCCCTCCTTTTTTCCGTTTTTTTTTTTTTTTTTTTTTTTTTTTTTTCCGCCCCCTCTCAACTTTTCACCTTTTTTTTTTTTTCTTACAGCCACATGCAGACTGTAAGCTCTTTGTATGTATCAAAGAAGCTATACGTGTGTATGGTGGCTTGGAGGGGGTCTTATATGTGGGTTTATTTCTTTGTTTTCATCTGCAAAAAAGGCAGAAATGAAGATCCCAAAAGAACTGGTCTGTGGGTTTTTAAATATTTTGTAAATTGAAGTACTTCAAGGTGGTGGGGGGAACAGGCATGTTGGAATTTGTGGTTTAGTTTCCTGACATCCTGTTACTTTGCATGCCTAAAACCCCTCTCATATTGGCAGGGGTGTCTGGCAGTATTCTTGTCTGTCTTCTTCCCTTCATGATCAACAAATCTGATTTTGTTGGTCTCTCTGTCACACTAGCAATGTCCATCCCTGCCAGGCATGATCTCAGTTCAAGTACCAAACATTCTGTGTTTAAACAAGCTGCTTTCATTCAGTTAGATGAGCAACGTCACTTTGTGCTTATGCCATGGTGTAAAGACCACTTGTAGAAAATGTAGATGCTGCTGCTCCTTTTGGTAGAGTGCCAAAACTCTTAGGTGATACAAACTGTACTCAGTATTGTAGTAGGGTAGTCTTCACTGGTTCCAAGACACACTGTCCTGTAGTGCTGGTGGAATTAAATGCTGAAGACCTGGGATCAGAGTCCCATATGAGAAGATGTCATTCTCCTGAATTCTGATCCTGTTTGCCTGAACTGCGTGTACCATATCTATAGAGAATTTGGTCTACAAATATGCATATGCAAAGATAGGGGAATAGATAGAATGACACAACAGATCAGACTAGTACTGTTGATCCAGTTAAGTGGCATTTGCCATTTCTTTGCTTTGCTTCACTGTCTCCACCTGGACTTGACTGGGGTAATTATATAGACAGTGCCTCAAGTTATTAAATTTCATTCTGCAGGTGAACTTCAAGTCTGTGCTGAACTTCAAGTCTGTTTGGATCTGCAGTATAAGATTATCATCTTATGTATGACAATAAAATTCTTTATTGTGAATGTATATGAGGTCAAATAGGATTTGGCTTCCTTTCTCTGGGTGGTGTGAAAGTTGCATCACATGTGACTTCACCATGTGATCCTTTCAAGAGACACAATACTCTGTCTTGGGAGCAGTCGTGTTGTTGCTGTGCTTGTGTTTTGAAACTCAGCCCTTGTATCCTACTGTGCCTTTCAGCTTCTGTTAAAGGCTCACATTATCCTTGGAGTTTTTGAGCTCAGGCTTTTGCTGGCTCATCAAGAACACTGCACCACATGCTGCATGTGTGTGTATATCCTCTGTCTTATGACATGGGTTATTCAACAGTAGGCCTGAGGGACATCATCTCCCATAAGGGGTAATTGCATGTCAGATTACATGCTTTCTTCAAAAATGACTCACCTGTGCATTTCTTTTAAATTTGACTTAGCTTTAACTGAGCTGTTTCTACTCAATTGCAAAAAAAAAAAATTACCTCTTCCTTCATGTCCCAGACTAAAAACTAAGTTACCTTGAAGAGTGCAATTTTAAAATTTAGTTTATAAAAGTGTTTGTGTAGCTGAAGACTAAGCAATAGTCTTGCTTTTACTTTTCTAACTGTAGGTGCTACTGATAAATCTCTCCTTCTGAACTGTCTTAATTAACTCTAATATTTTCATGCTTTTGTATCTCTCTTACTAGAAAACACCATGTCAGTATACTTGAAATACTGCTAATTTGTTTTTCAGTTTTGCGTAGCTACTTTCTACATGATAAACAGACTAGAGGAGGAATACTTGTACATAGCTCCTATGTTTACAAAGCAATCGTTATTGTGGAGTAGGTCATAGAAGGCACAGAATAGCATATAAATATTTTCATCCATTGCAAAGCAGTATTCTGTAAACATAATGTTTTTAGCAGTGACTGAATTTTATAGGAATATTAGTTTCATTTACTAATAAGCCAGATTTATTTACTTATGGGCCTGTGCTTAAGGCAACCTATTCACTTGAACAGAATGTGTCTTCTGTGAACTGATATATCTAAGCCTAAAAATAGAAATATGTCCATGTGGTAGTAAAACATTCCAGCCTGTACCTGGTCTTAACCTGACTCCTGGTCTAGTTATTTTCCCCCTTAGTAGAAGTATATCTGTTTTGTTTGGCATGGGAAGAATTAAAATATGCTCCTGTTCTTGAGTCACAGCAGTCCTCTAAATGTAATGCCATTAAAAGATCCAGTGTGGTAAGTTTCTTTGTTCTTGTTTTTAAGACCACATGTGATGTTCCATATCTTTGCATCCTTCAATGCTATAGAAGACCTGTAAAGCTGTCAACTGATTTTGCTTTGTACAGCCTTGTCAGAAGAGAAGGACTTGGTGAGGGAGAGGGGAAGAATATAACCCCAGTTCTTATGTTTTAACCAACTCCTCTGGGAAGTATTCTAACATAAAGTTCATTAAATAAGTCTTTAGAGATGTCTTACAGCAAGTTATTCAGCCTTTTAATATTGGAGTGTTGAAAGAGCTGAACATGAGGTTGTAGTTCACATGGAGTTTTTTCTCCTTTATAAAGAAAGTCTCCAAATACGTCACCAGTGTTGATATTTAGTGTTGGTTAAGTAGATTCTTACTTAAGAACCTGCTTTTAGCACTTACTTTTAAACTCCACAAATTTTTATGAAAGAAATGCTGGTATTTTTAGACTCCTATGCTTTAGGTAATCCAGTAAGATGAAGACTTTGAGAGGAGACTCATATCTGTATATTTTGGTGTACCATTATGGTGTCCTTAATTGGTTGTATGGTAGTCTTTTTTCATTGATTAGTCAGATGACATGGGTCAGTGAGGTGTTCTGATACACAGAATGGGAAACTTTTCACCCTTTATCATAGTAAATTGCATTGCTGAATTTCACAACTTAAATGAAAAGTAAAATACTGGCTTGAACCATCCCACTAGCTTCTGTCTTTTTCAAAAAATGAAACCTAAATCTGAAATTGCCTGGTTACCTGCATGAGGATGGTATATTGCATGGAGCAGTTGCAAAACATCCAACATCTGTTCTTAAGTGGAAATGAACCTGATGTTGTTGCTTCCCTGCATTTTTTTAGTGGAATATACATGAGTTTGATGTGAATCTTGAATTTCCTCTCAAAGCATAGAGTGCAGGTGGTTTTCATTCTAAAGCGATTATGCAATCTGCCATGTTAGAGGGGCTCCAGGATGGTATTTGTGCATTGCTTAAGGCTTAGTGATTGAAGTCATCTGTATGAAAAAGGAATAAATTTTTATGTTCTTCACTACCTAGTTGCAGTGTCAGACCATATGTTAGTGTTTTCTCTTGCAGTTTCGTTCACTTAAGGATAGAAGTATTATACCAAACCTTGCTAAATGCAAAGTCATGAGCTTTTGCAAATGATATCAGTTAACACTCTTACTGTCTTTGTAGCTATTTATCAGAATGGGAAAAACAAGTAATAAAACCCAGCTCTATAGCAGTGTGTGGGGCAAAAGTGATCTACCTCTGTGGCAGGAAAACAGCAGTGAGAAGACTAGGATACAGATCTTCAGTCTCCTGGCTGGATTGAAATATTTTCACTTAGTTGTTGTTTTCATTTATTACAAATCCTCACCCATTAGAACATGGAATGGAATTGTCATGAAGGTTCAGTAGTGACCTACCTCCTTTTATTTCAATTTTATTTTTGATAGTAGAACTTAGTGTGTCACTGAATACTGTGTTTCCTGACACTTCATTTGCTTTTTATTTTTAACTTCATAACCATTCATCAGACACTTCTTCCTCAGTTTCTTGCCAATATTCAGACTAGAGCTACTGTGTGATAATATTTGACTTAACACAAATTGTTTTTCATTTTGAGGGATGAGCCAGAGAAGATGTCAGAAGTAATGATCATATAATCATAGAACCATTAAGGTTGACAGTATCTGAGATCATCATTGTTAACTAGCAGCACCATGATCACTGCTAAACCCAAGTGCTACATTTCTGCATGCCCTTTGAACACTTCCAGGGGATGTTGATTCCACCACTTCCCTGGGCAGCCTGTTCCAATGCTTGGCTACCCTTTCAGTGAATAAATTTTTCCTAATACCCAAGCTAAACCTCCATTGATGCAACTTAAGGCCATTTCTTCTTGCCCTGTTGCTTTTTAACTGGGAGAAGAGACTGACCCCCACCTTGCTATAACCTCCTTTCAGGTTGTTACAGAGAGCAATAACCAAGTATTGTTGACTTGGTAAAGAGTTTCTAAATTTGGTTAATTAGGATATAGTTGTTGACAGTTGCTGTAGCTGTTGCCAAGCTTTGCACACTAGACAGAGAGGGGAGTCTAAAAGGTAGGAACCTATCTAATATGTGACTTCACATCCTTGACATTTTCCTGCAAAGTCTGTTCTCAGCCTCTTCATAAAAATGATACATGGGATCCCTGCAACACTGACTCATCAGTTGCCAGTGTTCTGAGCTGCTCTTTGGTTTTGTGCGAGTGCTGTACATCCTAGCACTTGCAGTGTTTGTAAATGTGCAGTGGAGAGCGAATGTTGGTTTGGGAACTGCCATTTTGAGTGATCTATCGATTTTTTTGGATGTTACTGTTATTAAATGCTTAGTTCACTTTCGGCTCACAACTTAGTGCTCTGCTTGCCACAGAGGCATTTCTTGAGACTATTTCAAGAGTATGAGTAGTTTGAGTGTTGCAGCTTGATGGATAGCTTTGACTTTCTGGGGAGCTCTGTGTTCTTCTGTTGAGTTTGAAGTCTCTGGCTGATTTGTTGTGGGTGTTCCCACAGCTGTCTTGAGAAGACACAAGTCTAGTAGCTGAATTATGAGCAGGTCATCTGTATGTTTAGCGATAAAATATAATTTAGTTATATAATAAAACACAACTTGTTTCAAGCTGTGCTTGGTTCATATTCTTTTGATATTCTGTTGGAGGATCAAATTGAAGATTTTTAAAATCTGTATGACTTGCTGTGCATTGTAAACCAACAAGGTACAACTTGCAAAGAAATTTGCTTTATTTCAAGTGTCAGGGCCCAACACTGTTTAACTTGCATGTGACTTTGAATAAAAGTAACTATAACTGAACTTTTTTTTTACTGCACAATTTTGACATGACTGCTTTCCTGTTTGATTTACAGCACGTAAATATCAAGACACTGACAGATGATGTGGTAAGACAACTTAAGTTTTGCTTTGGCTGTGCTAAGCAAATAACCCTACTGCTAATGCAATAGAAATAACCTTACTAATACAAGAAGCTATCTTAACTTTGAAGATAATTTTGTTAATTGGCAAAGTCTCCCTGAATGGGTAATTATCTGTAACATAATCAGTACAAGTAGCAAAAATGTATAGATGGCTTTGAAGTATGCTCTAATCACGGCTAAATGAGCCTGACACAGGTAATTGTGCCAATCTACATACCGTATGGTTGAAATATCTATGATTGCATATTTAATGTTAAAGTGATTTAGGCTGCATGGCTATCTTAAAATAACATGTTTAACAAAGTAACATTTGCATGTGAAGCTCACTAATGCTTGTTCAAACCACCTTAGGTATATTTGGTGTCATGCTTAACACTGTGTTTCTCCAATTTGATTAGAGATGAGGCTCTGTATCTGACCACAAACCAGATCTTTTTTCTTGCTCTTGAAGTTACCTATTTCATTGCCCATACTATTCTTTTGTAGGTAATAATATTTTTTTCTTAAAACACATAATTTTATAAAGTCTTTGAATTTGCATAGGAAGTAATGTTTTGTCATCACCTAAAGGTCAGTTGTTACGACTTTAGTGCTATGCAGAGTTCTTGCTGAAGTACTTCTGTGTGCAACTGAGAGCTGAAGTGCAGAGAGATTTACTCTGGGCAGTGCAATACGTGCTGAGAAAAATGGCTGTTTCCCAGCTTGGGAGCCAGTGGTCAGGTTATGTTGATTACATGTGCAGACTTAGTAGTGGTGAGCATACTGCCTCTGCCTGTCGTTTCTAGGTTGACTTAAATCATCTGTGTCTATTCCTTTAGCCGTTTCATTGGATGGAAATTGTTATTAACAAATTTGAGTCTGACTGGATGATAATAGAAGTTTGATTGTATAAACTTGTGTTTATCTTGGAGAGCTAAGGAAGCGCTATCAGCCCTCGGAAAGCGAAAGTATTTTTTGGTAACTAGAAAACAAGTTTTGATAGTGTCATGTAAGGGTTATAGTTGGGATGCACAAGATCTTGTTGTTTGTTTTTGTGAGTTGCTTTTTTTCCTGTTAAAGAGGCTGGACTCCTTCCTTATTGCACTTGTCCTTTACATAGTAAGTGGGTTTATTGTGGATTTTTGGGATAAGGACAAAAAGCCTGTCAGGAAAAACAAACTTTTTCCCGACTCCTTCAATTTCTCAGAGCATACCAAAGGCCCTTTCACAGACTAGTGAAATCTCATTTGCATAGTAGTAGCAAACTGTTCATGTGAATATATATATTTTTAGAAAGGCCTTTTATTTAGTAAAAGGCTAACAGTAAAAAAAAATAAATTACAACACCACAACATTTGTGGTTTTTTTAAAAACACTTTTAAAGGTGGATATTCTGTTTACTTGCAACGTCATCTTGGGATGGGGCTATGCTTTCAAATGGACACTTTTTGTCCCTCTGTTTCAGTTTTCTGTTGGTTTACTCTTTCTGTGTCTGATTCTGGGACAAGGACAAAATTTTCTTAGTAAGAGAAGATTAAGAAATTGAAGGTTTAAGATGACTTAATTTTGTAGCTTTCAATGAAATAATTTATTTCTTTTCTTTTCATGGGCAATCATTTGTATGTTAACTTTCTGCTGCATTATGCTTTATAAAATATTTATGTTTTATTACTCCCAACCTGTTTCTTGCAAATATAGTGTTGTATGTTGGTGACCAGAAACTTTTTTTGTTTTTAAATTCAGGTATGTTAGCAACGTGTTGAGAATCTAAAATGCAGACTGCTTTTCAAGATTTAAATTGGATTATTTGTGAGATGCTGATGAATTGTCTACTTTTAGTGACAAATCCTCATTAAGTTCAGAAACACTTTGCTTTTTACACCATCCACATGTGCTTCTCTTAGCCTGTTTGTTTACTCTCTGCGAAGATGGCAATTGCATTCTTGCTCCGCAGAGGAGTGAAAAGCAGGTGCCTGAGACACCTGTCTCAAGTGCTCCACATTCCAAGAATCACAGAATCATCAATGTTGGAAGAGATCTTCAAGATCATATAGTTCTACTGTCAACAGAGCACCACCATAATCACCCCTAAACCATATCATGTGCCACATCCAGATGCCTTTTTAAACACTTCCAGAGATGGTGACTCCGTCATACCCCTGGGCAGCTTATCCCAATGCCTAACCATTCCTGCAGTGATTTTTTTTTTTTTTTTTTCCTAGTATCCAATCTGAACCTCCCCTGGTGCAACTTCAGGCCATTTCCTCTCATCATTTCACTCTGCCTCCCACCTTGCTGAAACCTCATTTGAGGTATTTGTAGAGAGCATTGAGGTCCCCCCTGAGCCTCTTCTAATCCAACATAAACAGCCCCAGCTCCCTCAGCTGCTCCTCATAGGACTTACTTTCTAGACCCTTCACCAGCTGCATTGTCTTTCCCTGGACACACTGCAGCACCTCAATGCCTTTCTTGCAGTGAGGGGCCCAAAAGTGGACACAGGATTCAAGCTGTGGCCTCACCAGTGCTGATTACAGGGGGACAATCACTGCCCTGGTCCTGCTGGGCACACTATTGCCGATCCAGGCCAGGATGCCATTTGCCTTCTTGGCCACCTGGGCACTGTTGCCTCATGTTCAGCCACTGTCAATGAACACCCCAGGTCCTTTTCTGTTGGGCCATTTTCCAGCCACTCTGCCTGCAGCCTGTAGCTCTGCAAGGGGTTTTGTGACCCAGGTTCAGGATCTGGCACTTGGCCTTATTGAACATCAGGCCATTGTTCTCAGCCAACCTATCCAGCCTGTTCAAATCCCTCTTCTGACGCCTCCTGCCCTCCAACAGATCAACATTTGTCACCCAACATGGTGTCACCTGCAAACTGAGAGGGCACTCAACCCATTCATCCAGATCATTGATGAAGATATTAAACAAGACTGACCCCAATACTGAGCCTTGGGGAGCCCCATTTGTAACTGGCTACCAACTTGATGTAGCACCATTCCGTACCACTCTCTAGATTCAGCTCCTCATCCCTGTCTCTGGGAGTTGGATTTCCTGAGCACAACTGGTTTTGATATTAAAGACCGAGGTAAAGCAGGCATTAAATACTCAGCCTTTTTGTCATCTCCTGACACTATGCTACCCTCTGCAAGCAGCAAAGGATGAAATGACCCTCTGTAGCCTTACTTTGCTGGCAGTGTATTCATAGAAACTTTTATTGTTGTCTGTGACAACAGTGACCAAATTAAATTCCATTTTGACTTTGGCTCTTCTGCTTTTTCTCCTTACATAACCTTGCAACATCCTTGTAGTCCCTGCAAGTTACCTGACCCTCCTTCCAGAGGTGATAAACTTATTTTTTTTTTCCTTTTCTTTTTATCTCTCCCCTCAGCCCTGATTTCCAGTGTAAGTTCTCTGTTTAGCCAGGTTGGTCTTTTTCTCCGCTAGCTTCGTTTTACGGCACATAGGGACAGCCTGCTTCCATATCTTTAAAATTTCCTTCTTAAAATATGTCCAGCTTTCCTGGACTTCTTTACCCTTCAGAATTGACTCCCAAGGTACTCTTTCAGTCCATGTCCTAAAAAAGCCCGTAGTCTGCCTTACCAGAAGTCCAGAGTGGCAGTTCTGTTGGTCCCCATCCTTACTTTACTCAGAGTTGAGAACTTTATCAATTTTGTGGTCACTGTGCTCAAAATGGCCACCACGCACCACATCACCCACCAGTCCTTCTCTGTTCATTAACAATGTGTGTATTGGGACAGCTCCCCTGGTAGGCTGGGAGGGGACTCACCTGCCACCCCAAGAAGGGACCTACCTCTGTTCTCCCCATCTCTCAGGTCCCCTCCTACCTGTTGGGGAGAGGATCTTCTGCTTCCTGAGATGCAGTTTGCTGACATGCCTGCCTCAGTGCTGGCAGAGAGAGAGAGTAAGGCTCAGAAAGGTTAAGAAAACCTGCATATTAACAGAATTTTATTAAAAGGTATCTTATGTAGACAAAGATGAAAATAATACTGGAATTCCTTATAGCATAAAACTATATTGATTTCATAGCAACTGCTTTAAAGATTAGAAAGGCTGTATAATTTTCAGTATATAGAGAAACAAGATTTAGAGTGAAATATTGTCTACACATTTAGGATGTGATTGTGCACAGGCCTAAATTCTATAAATTTTAGATTGGTAAAACAATCTCTGAGATTGAGCATATTAAGAATAAGAAGTCATCCTATCAAAGGGATTCTTCTGTATATCTTGGTTTATGCAGGCCTTGCTCTTCCTAAAAGCTTTACTGCTAGCGTTGGAATTTCTCACATACTAAGAAGTTAATCTTGTAGAGCCATTTGACTGTCAAAGAAAGAATATACTTTTTTAATCTTCTGGAGCTTCAAGGAGGAAAAATATGTTAAGAGGTCTTTGACTCAGAGTCATTGGAAGTAACTTCTTTGATCTTCTGTGAAGTAATTCTGCTGGTAAGTGGGTTGCTTTAGGTTCTGAAGATACTGAAATAAATTGTTGCAACCCAGTTTGTCATGGCTGTTTCCTATCCAGTAGGAATAATAATTATTTCAGGTGAAGACACAGGATTTTTTTCCACTTTGTATTCTCCTTTTGGTCCTTCCTATGTTGTTAATGTTCCCCCAAGTCTTTGTCATGTGTCAGCATCAGGGTTTTACAGCAGGCTTTCATGACTGAGCTGTTGGCTTCTGTAATTGAAATGACTGGCAAAATGTCTGGGAGATTGAGCTGTGCTGTAGTGCTTGAGCAGATTTTTTCAGATGTGAAAATGCATTTATTGAGTATATAAATAGCAGGCAGTCAAAAATGTGAGCTTGGAAATAAAGGGTGGCAGTACTTTTTGTTCCTATGTATCTATAAGGCAGAGTGAGAAGAACACCCAGAGAAAGAGCAAAAGCTATAAGCAATACTCCTGGCTTTATGCCGTCAGTCAGGAAATGAATTTTTTGTACCTGCACGTTTCATATCAGAACTCTGCTAATAGATTATGTCTAGTGATCACCGTCCATATATATATATATGTATATATATATATGTGGGTGTGGGTGTTTGTGTTTCTTCATGAGAATGGGAGTGGAAGAAAGAAGGCTGTTCAGTGCTTCTAGTAACACAAGTTAAACCGTAATAATTCTGTAATGCTCTGTGCTCATAATGAGGTATCAGAAGTTGTGTCCTCAGAAAGATGACCTATGGGGAAGATACTTTCCTACATCTTTCTTCCCTCCTTCTTTCCTTCCTTCTCCTCCAGGCAGACTGTAGTAGCATTTGAGAATTTTAAAGATTTTGAATATCCTTTGAATACCATTGAAACCAACCTGATCCTTTTTCTGGTAGCCAGCATGTTGCTGCGTATGGTTCAGGTCTTGTTTAAGGTCAGGCTCTCAATTAAGAGCATCACCCAGACATTTGCCCAAAAGCTGGATAGTTTGGAGTGAAAGGGTGTGTGGGACTGTATGGGCCAGTACCTAGGGCAGTGGTCTGTGTTTGCACTTTACCCCTAGACAGTGCATAATCCAGAAAAACTAGTAAAAAAAAAACTTGGCCTTGAAAAAGGTGTGCCATCACCCTGGCAACCCATGAGGACCCAAATCACTGCAGTGTGTTGGAGTCTAGCCCAGGCCTACTGGGCTATGTCCAGCACTGCCCAGTGCCCTCAGGAGGGGAAGAAGGGTCTGAATTCAGTAGTGAGGCACCAGGCCCTGCAGCTGCTCCAGCCACCGTGACAGACACTGTGGTTAGTTCAACCCTGATGACAAACATTGCCACTGAAGCAGAGAAACAGCATGTGCTGGTGTCACTTGCCTCTGTACACAAGCAGAAAAAACATATATGAAAGTCACCCTTCAAAAAAGCTTTAGCAAAAGCAGTCAAGGAAAACAAGGAGGCTGGAGACGGTGGAGAACATGAAGAATCAGGGCCATCACAAGGGCCATTTTCAGAGCCATTACCAAGGCTATCACTTACAGTGATAATGAATGTGTTTTTATACATGCATGTGCTGGATTTAATTTTTGAGGAATTTCTTAGTGTAGGAATAGGTGATTCGATGTGTTAATTAAGGGGGAGGTGAGGGAGGCAGGTTGGCAGTGAAGTAATATCTTTCATTCCTGCATGCATAGCAGCTCTGTTATGAGGTGATGTCTTGATAAGCTGTAAAGCCAACAATTAGTCTAGCAGTAACTAATCCATTAATTGCTGCATTATCAAGAGTGTAAGTTCAATATATGCTATTTTCATACAGAGAATGATATAAGAAGTCTTCACTAAGATCAAAATGAGAGCACAAGTAGATCTACTTTCTAGGGACCTGGTCAGAAAGTGTGATGAGCCAGAAAGTTTATATTGTGGATCTCTGTGTAACTTTGATTTTTTCAGGGCCATGGTGGGGGCATAAAATCACTTTCTTATTTATGGGCTCTCAGTGGAATAATAGTGAGCCTATGAAATAAGCAAATGAAATGTTCCCATTAATCCTTGATGGTTGCTTCATTTTGGCTCATACAGATATTCTTATTGTCCTAAAACACTGTTCCTGTATGTGTCTGTGTGGTAAACTAAATACCAAAAAGTAGAAAAGATACAAGGCCAAATCTGCTTTAAACTGCAGTGAAAGCTAAACTTAGCTATAGCCCCTTGGATAGCCTGATTTGAAATGTTTTGGTGTAACACCAAAGATTATTGAATTTTTTTTTGCCATTTCCTCCTCTATGCACTTGGATCGCCAGCAGCATCAGTGGTAGATTTCATTACACCCAAGCAATGAAATTTCTATTCTTCCTGTATAGTGCTTTCTGTGGACCATGAAATTATTCGCCTGTATGGAATACTGAGAGATATTAACTTTTCTGAAGCACTATCAATGTATAATTCAAAAGGGACGTATATGTAGAATGTCAACACTATACTGCTGTGCAAGTCTTGCTGTGAATTCTGTTTTATTAATGTATGGAATCTTCTTTTTAGACTGCATTGTTTTAAATTATTTAAAGTAGTTAGTTTGACACGGTTAAATGTGCTTATAATCCTGTTATCTAAATTTGTTACATGTTCTGCCTGATTGAATATATTTCAAGATGTGCATTCCTCCTCTAGGACGAGTGGTATAGGACTCGGTGAATATGGGGAATGTAAATATTATAGTGTAATGTGTAATGAGGCAAAACATCTGCTATGCAGTCTGATATTCAAGAGAAGCTTAAAACAAAAACATAAACTAAAAATGGGAACAATCAAAATATCTCTTTTCAAGGAGGAAGAGGCTCTCTTCCCTGAATAAGGGCTGTCTGTTTGTTTCTTGTGGACGTCTGGGACTGCATGGGGGTATTTCAATGGTGGTTCTGCCTGTCCAGAGCTGCTATTGCTGCTGTTGTGTGGAGCCGGAGGAGGAAGAGGAGACACGTGGGGAGCACAGACTGTAAAGAAGGGACTGAGATTTTTCAGGAGATACTGGAAAAGGAATTTAGAACGCTGCTCACTTAAATCTAATTTGTTCACTGATTCATGGGCTGAAATCTATCATTTCAGCCCAACTATCTTCCCTCTACACCTTCTTCAAGTCTGCATGTGAACCATCTGCAAATACAATGGCTTGTGTCTTAGGTTATGCACTTTATAGTGAAGATGTGAGGCATGGAGAAGCTATTGGCTAACTCATTCTTTGGAGCAGTCATGCTGCCTTTCATCAGTGCTCTGTGAAAGACATTGCTTGAAAAGAAAAATCTCATATAAGAGGACTTTTTTACAATTCCAGTCTAGTCACTTCAGTATGAAGTCTGGCTTCATCCCCCCATGCTTACCATAGACTTCTGATTTTAAAAGCAGGAAGGGAAATTGCTTTCTAGTCAAGATGTAAGATGGTCTCTCCACTTCCAGTGATGTTACCCTCCCTTTTGCTTTTGTTGCATTCTTTTTCTTCCTGTGTCTTGCCTATGTAATTATTCCTGTAGAGTGTACTTTTCCTCATTGCCTGCTGGTTTGATGTGACACGGAAGGGCCCCATCATCCATGCTGAGCTCTTTTATGTTTGTTGTATATTAATTTTCTGCTTTTGCATGTTCTACAACCATCTGTGAGTAGCTTAAAATCTGTTTCTATGTTCCAAAAACTGTTTCTTTTCAATTTTGAACAGGAAGAATTAAAGTCTTTATATTTTTCCTCTAAACCTCTCTTCATGGATGTCTGATAGTCAATTCTTGCTCTGACTAGAGTGGAACACTTGTACCCAATTTTTGCTACTGATTTTCTTTACTCTCTCTGATCTTAATTTCACAGATGCTGTAATAATTTTACTTGTCGTTTAGGTTGGCAACTGATGTACTTGTCTCAGGATACTTATCTTAAAGATATACTGAAGCCTCAGAATATTTTTGCATAGCATTCCAAGATAGAAGTCTGTTGAAATCTTTCCAAAATCTCTTATGCATCAAATGTTACTGTAACTTTCTTCTGTGTTTAGAAGTGTGATGTTGTTCATATCTGTTCAAAAGGATGCTACAAAGATGATGAAGATGTAGCGCATCTCATTACATGTCAGCTGCTTTTGCGTTCTGTTGATCCTTGTCCACGTGCCTTAAAACACACAAGCTCTAGCATTGAAAATGTGTAATTTCACTTAGGAACTCTTGATCAAAAAGTTGATAAATATCTAACCAGTTAAAAATCTCACAACCCAAACTACTTTTCCAAAGAATTGTTTTGGCTTTTGAAAGGGTAAAGCCAGAGCAATTGATGTGTGCTGGGGATTAGTCATAAGGATCATTCATGAAATCATAACCATACCCTATGTAGCTTTAATAGAGAAGTCAATGGTTTCTCCCAAATGAATTTCTAAATAATTGGAACAAAGGCACTAAATTTTGTATAACATGATGCAAATAAGAAAATAAATAAGAACTGTGGTTTAGTTATGCTAAGTTTTCTTTCAATAAAAATAGTTTCTTTACCTATCTATATATTCTGTTGCCGTTTTAGGAGTACCGCTGTTTCAGAGTAACTAAAACCACTTTAAAGCTATGCTTTTGGTAAATAAACCTGCTTTCTCATATTTTACATGCAACGCTTGGAAAGAATTCTTCATAAATTGGTTTTGTAGATATCTATTCCTCCAAAATTTCTGTAAAATTCTGATGTTCTGCATGATTTCTCTCTAAGGTAATGGGATTCTGGTTGGTTAACTCAAGTGCTAGGCAACAGACCATCATATGTATCTTTAGGAAAACCTTTCAGAACAAGGCAGTTAAATAACAGGTTGGCTACCGTAGAAAAATAAGGGTGTTTAACTTCCAGGAACACCCATCTTAATCAGGGTTACGGAGAATGGAAGCACTATGTGATATGTTACACCTTTTGTGTTTTCAGTTGGATAGATTTGCCAGTATAAGAATTCCAAGAAGTAAAAAAGAAAGACCTCCTCTGCCACATATGAAGCAGTCCCATTCTATAGATTGGTCATCCACACCCATGGACCCAGAAGATTTTGCTCCAAAACCACTGTCGGAAAGAGAAATCATAGCACTGTTTGAAAAAATGATGGTAAGAGTCTTACACTTTCTTTTATTTAAAGAACATGGCTAAGTGATAGGTGGAACACATGTTCTTTTGTGTATGTGTTCTAATCTTTACCTGAATTATTAATATTATTGTTGTTGTGAGTTGTAATTATGTGATTATTAGGGTGTTTCTCAGGGAATAAAGTATTGGAATTAGCTTTGTGAACTTCTGCTCCAAGTATAAATAAAAATTTAAATAAGTATTTAAATTTAAAAAGTAAAATAGAAATTAGAAGTAAGATTATGCAACAGATTTTGAGGAGGAACAAGAAATGAGGGATCCTGCTTCCTATCAAGACGATCTGAAATTTTTACGAAGGGATTTTATGCCTTCAAATGTCACTGCAGTGTTTTGTTCTGAATTTATATGCCATGTCATTCTTGCACAAAAAAAGACTTGCCTCCAAAGCAGCATTTGTCTGCAAGTGCAGTCTCAAATTTGCTTCTTTCCTTAGCTTGTCATTGTTAGTGCACTACAGAAGAGCAGTCACAAAGGTCATGGAACATTGGTAGCACCTCAATAGGTTGAGCTTTTTGTCGTGATTATGACATTTTGGGCAATTGAAAACTAAACATGGAATGGCCATGAGAAAAGAGTGACTGAAATAGAAGAGCACAATAGAACATTAACAAGGAGAATGATGCCTAGATTATTAATTCTTTCTCTGCCTCACAGAGTAACAAGTAACTCTTGAAACACAAAGGGACTACCAGGGACTGGGATGTGGAGGAAATGTGCTATGAAGAAGTACCTTTGTGGAATTTGTACTTCCTGGTACTCAGTTATGATAGTTTATTTTTCAAGAAGCTTTTGTAGAACTCTTGAGAACTATAACTGGGAGATAATTGTTCCTTTCCTTCACCAGCTTAACCATGAAAATCCTGTATGTTAACCATGTTAATCAACTTCTGTATTTGTACTTGTTGCCACGTGGTTCATTTTTCTTGGTATACTTTGATGTCTTGCCTCTGTTAGAAATTTCACTGTAAATGGTAGTTGCTCTAATGTTAGAAAATGGGAGAGTTTTTAAAATAAGATTTGAAGGTGTGCCTCCTTCCACACCCCCCCTGCATATAGATTGGATTTCTCTGCCATCCCACAGATGTTCTGGTATAGGATAGTCTGTGATGTTTTACTATGCCATAAATAAATGGAAACTTAAAATGAATCCTCAGAAACCTACTTCTGTGTGTCTAGATAAATATAAATGCTTATATCCATGGATCCTGAAGTAATTAATTCAAATTTTAAAACTACTTTGCAAAAATACGTTAAAGTACTGATGACATCTGGATAATTTGAATGCTTTCCGAGTTCTGTTAAATAACAAAGCACTTAAACTTGTATTTGATAAGCTACTTTATCAGTGTTATTTTATCTGTAACATGTACTGCTGAAAGGATTTTTCAGATTATCCACATTTGAATGGGCTGGAATAAAGCTAGTTTAGTCACAGTAGATTACAGGGCTAATTATATATTGTAGCCTCTAGTTTGCTGTTCTGATCAAATTAAGTGATTGTGGGGGGGATGGATTGGTGAACAACTTGAATGTTGTAGCCAGGCTTTTAGAGCTCATTTTGCACAAAAAAATATTCACTGTGTCAGTACTGAAGGGAGAAGTTTTTAAATTCTGAGGGTTTACTGAATGTCTTACATTATATTTGGGGTTTTCCTGGATGCATATGGTTTCCTACCCCCAATATTTTATGCAGTGGCATCTGTGTGGTTTTCATGGTAAAAATTATGGAAGTGCTCATAAAACCAGATAGTTAAAGCTAAACTGTCATTTAGCTCCTTTCATTTCTGTTAATGCTATTAGGAAAATATCCATGTGAAATTATGTATTCTTCTTTTCCAAAGAGGTATTGCTCACTGCTAGAATATATTTCAATTATTTAAGAAATAAAAGGATGGAGCTGAAGTATTTTATAACCTAGGCAATATCTGATGTGACTCTTGTATTGCTGAATACTTCTAATCTGTATAAATCAATTGTCTTAATGACATATCATTTTTTAAAAAAAAGAGCAAAGAAATTACTTTTTACTGCACACAGAGACTATTTCCCATAACTTAACCTGCTGTTATACCTAGGCTTATGGAATGCAGTTTGTGTTGACAGGTTTCTTAATTCTTGAGGGGTTTTTTGTGTTTAGAAGTTAGATATTTTCATTTAAGTTTAGAAGCTACTTTTCAGAAAACATAAAAGACACAAAAATTGCAAAGGAAACTCCTTTAAATAGAATGAACTTTGCAATAGCTGCATGATGAACTAGAAAAAACATTTTCACACTAAGTTAAGTTCACCAAAATTAATTCTATCCCAGCTGAAACCTGGACTGGGATCATGCATTTTCTGCAATAACTTCTCACAGCTTGGATTTATACAAAATTGTAACTGTTTCTAGGAACTGTGCTTGATTCTGTTCTATTCAGCATGAAAGCTATTGAAAGGCAAGGAAACTTAAGTTTTGGTGTAGTATAAATTCTAAGGTTTGTCTGTACTGTTTGCCTTTGATTTCTGACTAGATGAAGTAACTTGGATATCAAGATAGTTACCCACTGATTTTGTAGCTCCTGCCAAAGCTGGTGGGGATTCACCTCATGAGTCTTGGCTGAAAATAACTGCCGTAATTCTTGCTAAGCTTTTGGTAATGCACATAGTAATGCTGTATCTGCTTGTATATGTTTCTTAAAATCCTTTCCCCCCCCCCGTTTTTATTCTTTAACCTACAGCATGATAGGAAATGCCATTTCTCACAGATGTGCAACCGATTACAATGATCAGAGCATTTCTATGCTGGAGCAGTAGAACTCCCTGTGTCAGAAATGTTAGTGACATTCAGAAGTGTCACTTGAGTGGTTTTGAGTATAGGTCTGTCTTGGCTCTTTTTGACCTCTTGGTTTATGTGGGAATGAATGAATTATGATGGGGTTTGATAATAGTTGAAACTGTTGATTTAATCTTTAAGAATCTGGGTCTTGCTTATTTCAAGGGTGAATATTATTTTGTGAACTAGTTTCAGTGCAAAACAGATTCTGCTGTCCAAGATTAAGTATTTGGGAACAGAGGAAGAGACTTATGGAACAATTTCAAATTAAAAATTAAAATTGACTTAAAAATATGTAAAAAAATATGTAAAATACTGGTTTGTGTGTATTTATAAATGTTTTGGGAAGTATTACTGCGTTTCTCTAGTTTAGTGCATGTGTCTGTGTGTGAAACTGTAGGTCTTTTCTAAGAAGAGGGTGTACTAATAATGGTTGTGATGCACTTGTTAATCCCAGCATAGTGGACTGTTTTTTTTTTTTTCAGCCTGGGTTCGGAGGGGAGATGGATAAGGATTTTTATGGTTTTGATTAACATCTTATGAAAAGTTGTTTGTATAACAGCTTTCAGTTGTCTAAGTTTGTATTTTTGTCTTTAAGTCAGTCTCTTATATTTAAATCACTCTGTTGCTGTTTGACATATAAGACTTTCTTTTCTTTTTTTCCCCTCTCCCATTCTAGGAGGATATGAATTTAAATGAAGACAAGAAGATGCCATTGAGAGAAAAGGATTTTAATACCAAAAAAGAAATGGTGATGCAATATATTAGCACTGCTTCAAAGTCTGTAAGTAAATAACTTAACACTTATATTGTTTCATGTTGGAAAAGTGATGCATGCATATTACAGTCCTTTGACTGATTTCTGTTTCTCATAGTGCCCTTTGAAAAAGCTTGTGTCTATCCCATTATTTTACAAGATACCGTGGCAGATAGTCACTTTTACTTGAAATGTGTCTTCTATACACAAACCAGCATTTCTTTTTGGTAAATGTATGGGTAAGAGTGGAGAAGGAAAGACTGGGCAAAACCTTCTTGCAGAAGTTTTGTGTGAACTTTTTCTAGCATTGTTGAAAAAGAATTCCTCAACTGATCAGCCTTTCCCATGCCTGCCATAATACAGAATTCATGTTTGATGCTACGTAATAGCTGATAATGAAATTATTGTACACAAAACCAATTATTGTCCATTTTTTACCTATAGAGATAATGATTGGTTGTTTTCAAGCAGTGCAAAGAGTTGTATGTAAGGGCCAGATTAAGGATGCAGTTGGCATAGGAAAAACTGCTTAGTTTTTGCAGGCTGGGAACTGACTCCTATGCTAAATACTGCATAGCTAATCCTGTCCTCTTATCATCTGATTGTTTTAGAATTCATGTTTGAATCTTCGACTCACTGCTGTATGTGACTAGAGATACCAGTAAAAATTGTCTGTATGTGATTATAACTCAATATTGAGAAAATAAAGCATTAATGATAGCAATTATTTATATTTATCTGAGATATTTATCTTACTTTCTACTTTAAATGAGATGCCTTATTAGTGTAATGCTCTAGCACTTTTAGGAAGGTAGGTATGCCTAGTGCAGCACTGAACTTATTTTATTTGAGTTCAAAGCTGCTAGGCCTTCTATAGTATAACAGGTTCTTAATACGAGACGATTAGGTCTAGTTGGTTTTTCTTTTTTTAAAAATATTGCATGGGAAACCAAGAAACTTCAGACTAGTAAATCTCACAACATTCTTGAAGTTTATCTACCCCAAAATAGTATATAATCATTGACACCCTTAGCCTCCACATGTATTTTAGGACCTCAGTTGTTTGATCTAAAAAGTGCTGTGATAATATGACATGACTGGCTGTGCAGAGTTGCTGCATTCACATCTGTTGCTGGAATCATAGCAAATTGATGGGTGGTGATATTAAGGCTCTCTTTGTCAAGAGAAAGGTTTTCATGTTTTTGCTTCCTGGCACTTAACACTTGCAAAGAACTGAAACCTATATAACTCAGTAGGTTTCATTGATCCTCCTTTCTGAGTTCCATTTGCAATTTTCCTCTTGTCTTTGGATGTCTTCTCACTTGTTTTTTGGCAATGGAGCTTCTTGCATGATGCCCAAGGTACTTTGTTGAAGAGGGCAGGTCTCTTTCCTCGCCCAGGGCAGTGATTTGTTCCCACATATTGTTGTCTTGTGTTTTTTCCTAAAGCCCCCAACAGCATTTTCTCCCTTCTGTTCTCTTACTCTGCTGCTAGCCCACATATTCCAGTTTCTGCAGTGTGAGATCATTAAAGACCTATCCATGCAGGGAAACTTGTCTTTCCTGAGCTCTGTTTCTGTGCTTGTGTCCTAACTGGAAGTGGCATTCACCTGTTATGTAACTGGGAGAAGCTGTTTCTATGAGGCACAGATTCAGCTGTTTGATACAGTAGTGCTGCAGATAATTTCAGATTAGTACTGGAGCAACTGGGATGGGAAATTCCTTCCCTTGCCATTGAAAACTCTTGGTTCCTGGCATGCTCTTTCATTCCTCAGGTTTGTTGGACTGTCTGAGTGCCTTCTCAGTCTAGAGAGGATAGTGCACTGCACACCAAGAGTACTTGGCTAACTTTGGTGTAGCTTGACTTCATGGAAGTGTTACACGTTTTCAGAGCAGTTGAAATGCCATGTAGCTCCTGACTGTTGTGTGCAACTAATCCCATCTCAGGCCTCTATTTCTGTAAGTGATACTGCAGTAACTTCTGATAGTTCATACTTCTCAAACTTTAAGGACATGAGTACTAAGATATTTTATGTTGGGACAAATATCCTCATTCACAACTGTTATGCAGAGTACTGAACATGCTTCATTTAAAGCAGGTATCATTAAAAAAAACTATTAAAATGAAGAACAGAGACTGCTCCTCTAATGAATCAATGAGAATGAAACAGCCTCTGGTGATCAAAGTGGGCTCTACTATGATCAAAGCTTGATCATTGACCTCGGTGTCAGGGTTTCTCTTTCTAAGAAGTGGACATCTCCTTTCCAATAGTCACAAAGCACACGTCTTTGCATGGTAATGCTTTCCAAAAAGAAAAGTTTTGAAAATAAATTTCGATGTTATGGTGTTAAGGTGGGAATAAAAGCAGCTTTGCTATCATGTTACTCTACTGTAAGTTTTGCTGTTTTATATGTTCAAAACACACAAACTGGGTTTTTAAAGTGAGTTTTTTTCTCAAGATTTTGTTTTTGTTGTTCATATTGCTCCCTTGTAATGTTTTAACTAGATTAATTAATGCTGACTTCATGCTGCATCTGCTCACAGACCAGTTGTTCTTCAGCTGAGCAATTAAGTTTCTAGAGGCACTGATGCCTCAAGATATTTCCTGTTTCTCAGTTAACTTGAATGTTTTGAACTTAAGCATCTTTTCCCATGCTGAAATACAGCTAATATAATCAGTTTCACAATTGGTACCAAATGCAGTTCCCATTTTATTTAAGCACCGGCAGATGTATCATATTCTTATTATGTTGCAGAATTTTGGCGTAACTGTGAATAAGTGGTACTTGGCACTATGCTAGTTTGTTGTGCAGACATTCACAATTTCTTTTGCATAGGGTAATGTGCCAGTGGGGAGCAGAGTCTGAAATGGGATGACGTATATTCTCTGGATGTTGATGTGAGTTTTCAGATGGGCCACATGAGGCTTTCTGAAATGTCATTCTAGTGAATTCTTCTAGTCTGGCTGGGCTCTTGTCCCATGTGACCTTTCCACTGCACACATTGCTATTGATTATATTAAATTCCTTCCAAAATATCTTCTAACAGTCTTAACTATTTGTCCTATTCATGTGACTGTCCTGTATGACTGTCTGCATCAAAAAAACCCAATTTTACTGAAGACTTATAAGTATTTTGGTTGCATAGTCTTGTCAATTTTACAGGAGGAACTGCTGGGAGAAGTCACTGGAAATGACAGATTCTCCACACAGGATATTAATCCATATCCTTAGGCATACAAGTAGTGCTTATCAAGTAGTCTATGCACATCAGGAGCTGCCAACAGAATTTCTGGAACTTTTTGAAATTTCCAACTCTTGTAACATTTTGTTAACTACTTTGTCATGAAGGCTGCTAGGAGTTTGTTTGCTCATTTTGTCACTAGTCATTCTGTTATATAATCTATGCAGAGACCAGCTGGAAAGATCCATGAAAGAAGACTAAAAACACTGGCTTTATTTATGTTTGTGGGAACATTTATTATGGATTTTAAAAAATTTTTTCTGGGTTTCCTAGATCTGTCTTCCAGATTCTCTCCTCAATCCTCATTCCTTGCTGTACATCTCATCTACTTTTTTTGTGGAACATAGTTATTGGAAGTGACTCTCATACTTAAGCAAGTAAGGATCTCAATCAATTCAGAGGTGCGTTCAGAGTGAGATTCGATGTACTACGTGTGGTGTTTCAAAATATAACATGAGATGCTGTATTTTTGGGAAGATTCCTGTCAGTAGTCTGGTTTTTTTGGTGTCTGGAGCCATCTGTTTATCAAGTCTGGGGAAATATAGTTGGAGTGGAGACTATTATAGCCCACAATGTTCTGTTGTCACAGAGTCATAGAATAGAATGAGACTGGAAGGGACCTCTGTAGATAGTCTGATCCAACTTCTTATCTATTCCATTTTTAATGTCTGTGATAGAGGAGACTATACAGTCTGCCTGAGCAACCTCTTCAGTGCTTGACCAGCCTCATGCTTAGGAGAATGAAGGGAGAAGTGGGAAAGTTGGTGTTTGTCTTATGTTTACCCAATTTCCTATATTTCAGTCTGTGTGTCTTGTCCTTTCACTGATAGGGCTCCCTTGAGCCTTCTCTTCCTGGGACTAAACAATCCCAGTTCTATCAGCCTCTCCATGTGCTACAGATTCTCCTGTAATTGTGTCCACAGCCCTTCCTAGACTCATTCTAATATCCATGTCTCTTGTGCTGGGAGTCAGGAACTGGACAGACTTCTCCAGATGTCTCACCACTGCTGAGCTGAGGGGAAGGGTCATCTCCATTGACCAGCGGGTGGTGCACTTCCCTGTGGTCAACTTGTCATCCATCACAGCCCCTCTTTTCCTACAAGCCTGCATTCCAGCTGGTAGCCCCAACACATGTTGGTGCATGGGATTATTTCTCTCTAGGTTCAAGATTTACAGTTTTCTGTTGTGGAACTTCCTGAAATTCCTCTATGCATTTTTCCTGTCTGATGTCCTTCTGAATGGCAGCTCAGCTGCCTGGTCTGTCAACTACGCTTCTCAGCTTTTAACTTCACTTCTCTGCTAGAAACTATTTAATTGTCTTCAAATTCATGAGAAGAAAACATTATTTCTCAATATTTCCTGAGGATCTAACAAAAGGAGAAAACATATCTGTGTGAAGCTATCTGTAATAATGTAATGAAACTACCTCACCATTTACAGTGAATGATTTCCAGTTATTACTGCACTGCAAATCTAATTCTCTTCAATTCCTGACTTTAGACACTAGTTAATCAAGAATTATTTAGTAAGTCTCTTTGTGCAACATGAAGTTGTGCTTCTGTTCTCAAAAAAAGGAGTCTTGCAATGAATTAACTCAAATCTAAGTTTTATACACCATTGTATGCCTGTTTTTTTGTATTTAGATATGTTCTGTAGAAAATCTATCCTTTATGTGAAATGGCTATTAGGTGGGCTAGACTTCTACAAGAATGTCTACTTCAGCAAGAACAGAAGTTACTGCAATGACATACTGAGGACTTTTCAGCTGTACTGCTTCTTCCCTCTGTATTCTTATGTGACTGAAGTCATCCTTCTGGACATGTGCCCTGAGAACTTCAGAACTGTTTTTTTCTTCTGTTGAATATTGAATGTTAAGATGTTTGCAATGCATAAACAGAATCCATTCAATACAAAAATTTTATTTCACTGAGTGTGCATGATAAATTTGTACATTTGATGCCTTCTGCTTTTGTCTACTGATGATAAATTTGTTCATAAAATGACCAAATTTAGTCAGCATTTGTCAAGTAGTAGATAGGCATCAGTTACAGGTTTACCGGTCTACATTATATATTTTTCAAGGAACAGGAATGAAGGTTAGCCATGAATAATCTATTCAAGTTCCATATGCACCAAATAAAAAACAAGTGTATTTTCTGTGTTTCAGGGAAGTCTCAAGAACAGTAGGAAGATTTCACCCCAAGAATTTATTCAGGATTTAAAATCTGGGTCAACAGATGAAAGACTAGTCACTTGCTTAGAATCTCTCCGTGTGTCCTTGACTAGTAATCCTGTCAGGTAACATCATTAGCACGTATTGAAGAGATTAATCATATTCTAATTTCTTAATGGATTAAAATTAATGGATATGTAGATGTACATGTTTTAAGGTTTTCCAGTTAATGAGTATGTATGCATTAATGAATGATTGTAGCTTTTTTCTTTTGTTTTCATTGATTACATAGCTTCTGTGGGTCTGTTATTTTAAAAGGGTTGGCTGATCTATACAATGTAATACTAAGAGGAGGTAAATTAAATGTGGTACAGAAGCAGTTCCCTTTGTTTTCTAATGCTAAGTAGTATTTTTCTTTCAATTTTTAGTTTTGAAATATTTTCTAACTCTTTGATTTTCTAACTTATTTTTATCAGGGTGATCAATATAGGGAGTTAGGCACCTTGGTGTAAGTTTGTTCACCTGAAAACATTTATATTTTTAATTATGTGCTACTCTTTCTGTCTAGTCTTTCTTCCTGCCTTCTGGTTTTCTTTTTCTGTATCTGTAGGGTTTATCTATACAGAAGAAAGCACAACCTTTTTTTACCTGTGCTTTACTGAAGGAAAGTTAACTCTTCAGTAATCACTGATCAGTCTTAATTTTGATTTGTTCCATGCAGCTTGATTTGTGAACGCTGACTTTATTAAATTGTATTTTTTTCTATTTTACCCTATTTATATCCTTTTGGTTTAGAGTTACCATTTTAGACAGTGATTGGACACATGATTTGGGGAAACTGTTTGGGATGTAGTTTAAAAAAATGCAAATGAAATGTTGGGACATGATTAGAAAAGGATGCACAACTTTCTTTTCTCTGTGTCTGGTTTGACGGATCTGATGTGGGTCTTCTGTATGGTTATTAGCTTCTTTTCTTCTATTGTTTCTGAATTGGATTGTCTTGTCTTATTTAGAATTTGTAATGGTTCATGTGGGAAGAAACATACTTTACAGTAGCCTGAGTTATTCTGATGAAGGGTTTTGCAGAAGATATACTTCCTTCGAGAATGTGAAACTACTTTTAGATATAGTATTGCCTCCCCTTCCTAAAAAAGACCTGAACTACCTCCAACCCCAGCAATTAAAAAAAAAAAAATTGTTTATTTACTCCTAGGTTGCTTTAACAAAGAAAACTTTGCTTGTTAATATACGCTTGGGAAGAGAAATAAGAAATGTATTAAATGTGTGACAATTTCTGTTTAGAGCAGTCTCTTCTCCCTGTTCTTGATATGAGTGTATAGTTTCATATTTTCTTATGTCATTCCCTTTGCTGCCTCTTTCCTACACACCAAGAGAAAAGTTAACTTCCCCATCTGTAAAAAAAGCCAAACAAACCATGGCCTGTGATCTTGGTGAGGTGCTAGTTAATGGATGTGTGGTGTAAGAATATGTCTGAATTTGAGTGCTTTGAATTGGAAATAGAATGACTACGGCTTAAAAAAAAAAAACACCAGAGAAGAGGTATTTGAATAGATAGCAGTTTGATAAACAAAATCTCTACTACTTGTCCATGAGTACATTTTAGTCTACAAATCAAAAGAAAGATCGCAACCAATAGAACATACGTGTTCTGAAAGAGTGTTCTAGTGTGTTGAGTGGTGCTGAAAAAGTAATGTTTAGATAGACCTCACTAGACTTAAACAGAGAGCATTTTAAAATAGCCTTATTTAAAACTGTAAGTTCTTACCTAGGGTTTATACACAAAAGCAAAAATGGAACAGCAACACACTGTTTTTCATACTGAAAACTTGTGGAGTAAATATTTTTAAACCGTATTTCTAATGTGTAGCAACAGTTGGTGTTTGTTGGATGCAGATATTGGAGACCTTGATTTTCCTGTCAGTAGCCAGATTTTTGAGTAAGAACTTACTTTGACACAAAAATACTGAACTCTGTTCCAGCTGCTATAAATCCATTATTAGACTTCAGCTTTCTGTGATAGGGACAATGAGAAATAAGGGATGAAAGCTTGAGATTTTATTTTGTGCATATATAATAACAAAAGATAAAAGTATGCTTTTTTCGCAGCATGAAAATTAAATTTATATTGAATTTTACCTGACATTCTTCACATTGTGGGCTGTGATATTTTTGACAGTATATAATTTAGGGTTTTTTTCTGATTTTTCAATTACTTTAATCAACTACTAAATCTTGTTGACATTTCACTTTCTCATGCAAGAAGTGGTTCTACAACATTGTTTTCAATCAGTCTTTTTTGTAAAATATATTTTTAGCTCACAGAGAAAATCTGAATCAAGTGATACTGAGTAGTTTGAACCCTGGTACTTAGAAACATGTATTGAAATCTATGGCTTACTGCAAAAAGCAGTGTTTATTTTCCATCACTATAAAAAGAAAGCCTGAAAAAGGAAAATCTTGGTCACTAATCTTCAAATAAATAGTTTAGGTGCCTTGACCTCACAGTTGCCAGCACAGTTCATCAAAAGTGGTTCAAGTGATCTAGCTGCGCGTAGTATTACAGATAACTAGTTACCTACAACTACTTCTTTTCCTTTTGTGTAATGGTTGCAACAGATTGAATTTCTTTAAGAGGATATTTTTAATATATTGAAAATAGAGGCAGTGATAACTTAGTGTTTTGTCAGAGTGACAAAAAGCTGAGTGTTTTCTTTGGGTAGTTTGTTCTTTTGTGGAAGCAGAGGTAAGGGCAGTAATAATGCATCAGTATTTTAGTTGATCATCCCCAGCTGTTGGATGTACAGCAAAGTGGCTGTTCATAATTCTGCTAATACAAAATGTTCAAAGAAATGAATCTTGTAGGATTGTCTTTAGGACAGATCTGGCCAGATCTGCCAAAAATAGATGCCAGTTATTTGCCTAATGTATTTCAGAATAAAACACCCCTCCAAGAAAGAGAAAATCTATTTTCATAATATATTTACTTTTAGAGGAAAAAAGTATAAAAGTATCTGATCTGGTTTTCTATTCTTATAATTGTAAGTACTGCTGTCAGCATGCCATTACTTGTATTTGATATCGGGGTTTTAAGCAATACTGAACAGGACCATGAAGCAACTGTCTCATGTAGAAACAGCTGGCAAAGGGTTTAACCTCATCGAAAGATGCCTTTGGTAGTAGCTGAAATTTTTATTTTTTTTTGCGTTGTCTTGGAGGTATTTTGGGTTTAAAGCCATCCAGTTGTATTTGCTTTTATTTATGGTGACAGTTTTCTTTCACTGTGATTAGTCTTTGATATGTCAATTTTTTTAAATGCATTTTTTCTTTCTCTCTAGCTGGGTTGAAAACTTTGGCCGAGAAGGTCTGGGACTGCTGTTGGATGCTTTGGAAAGATTAGTTGAGGCAAAAAAGTAAGGATTTAATATAAAATTGTTAGCTTTTCTTAATATTTAAAGAGCATTTATTTACACTAAATTTTTGATTTATTCAGTCAGGACAGAGTTGTGAAGAGGAGTCAGCATAAGGTTATACAGTGTTTGAGAGCCTTCATGAATAATAAGGTATGTGATTTTATTTAGTCTGGAAATCTGAATTGCTACAGTTCAGTTAGACAAGGTACATGATGGGTAAAAGTCTGTGCAATTTGATGACGTGATGGGTTGGTCAGTTGTGATTTGAAGTTCTTTTGCCTGCCAGAATTCTGCCACTTCCTCTCTGCAGAAGTATTTCAAGACAATAGCACAAATTTTTGATGCTGATATATGGCCTTTTTGTAGAATAAGTGACCTATTTGGGACTTATCTCTCATTTAACCTTTTTAATTAAGTATTTCACAGACTTCAATGTCATTTGAAATATTTACTTGAGGGAACCATTGCTGTTATTACTAGATTTTTGATAGTCATTTGTATTCCCTTCCTTAAAAATGTTCTTCTGTTGTTTAGTATGGGTTGCAAAGAATTTTGGGAGAAGAGAGGAGCCTTTTGTTGCTGACCAAAGCAATTGATCCCAAGCAAACAAACATGATGACGGATATAGTTAAACTGCTGTCTGCAATGTGCATTGTTGGAGAGGAAAATCTGATGTAAGTACTGTATTTAAGCAAGAAATAGTAACGTAATTTTACAGTATCCCAAATTATATCTGAATGAAATGATGAAATTTTCAATTTCAGTTTGAAAGTAATGTCTGTATTATATTGTCAATTTTCAGAATAGCTTTGAGATTTTTTTATTGTGGTCATATCAGTGAGTTTTCTTTTTGACATGTGGATGTACTGGTTAGATGGAAATAGTTATGCTGCAATTCTTTTGCTTAATATTTATTACCATAATTTTCTTAACCTTTGTAGTCCAGTATGTCATTCTTTGGCTGCAAAGATCTCTGAAGGAAATAAGTAAACAAGTATTGCTTAACCTCCTAAATTTGTTTACAAGAAATTGAGGCAGGTGAATAATTTGACAACATGGCTTTTCAGATAGCAAATAAACAAGTTTAAATATCTCTCCTGAGTGAAATTATTCTCTTTTCTTGCAGCCTTGAAAAAATTTTGGAAGCTATAACCACAGCAGCAGAAGAAAGGAATGTTGATAGATTCTCTCCTATTGTAGAAGGTCTTCAGGATAACTCTGTTCAGCTGCAAGTAAGTTGTGGGTTTTTTTTTTGTTGTTGTTGTTTGGTTTGGTTTATTTTTTGGTGGTTTTTTTGTTTGTTTTTGGTTTTGTTTTTTGGTTTGTTTTTTTACAAACCACTGCAACAAGTGAAAATAAAATTGTGTATTTTTCTAGACTGAACAAGTCATTGCAATAAAAAGGACTGGAGATACTGTTTCAAATAGGAGTCAAATTTTGGAATGTTGTTTGTAATTTTGTCTTCTAAAATGTGCCATGGGAAGATTCAGTCCTGTGAAACACTGTTGCAAGTTAATTTGTTGATTTTTATTCATTCAGATCTTACCTTTGCAAGTTAAGACAGTATAAATTTAAAATAAAGGATAAATAATATGTTTTGGATGCAAAAAGATTATCTCACTTCTAGCAATATTTGTTGAAACTGAAGATTAATAATAGTAAAAAGCAAGTTTTTAGGTAACTTCATTTCATAATTAATGTTTTAAGTTATTGGGAGGTCTATCCCTTATGCTCACTTTATGATATCATAAAATTGTCTGTGGAAAGAAAACTTTCACCTTATTTTCAGTTTGCTTCAGTTGGCTGTAGAGTTTACTGCAGGAAGGTTCAAACAATTACAGTACATTTGAATAATCATAAATCATTGGTCTGAGAGTGTAGATGTGAATTCATTGATATTCATGTAATTTAGTTGAATTGAAACGTGTTCATAATTGTAATTCTTTGTGACTATTACAAAAATAGTAAAAGATGAATCCAAAGTTTGAAAGAATTGTTTGCATTACTCAGCTTTTACATTAAATAGTTCATGTCTGACAAAGAAGATTGCTGTTTGTTTCCTCTGTCTCACAGAAAAACTTTTGATAAAGGAATATCTGAAGGTGAAGAATAATTTGTAGTTAAATTTTGCCAGTAGCAATGGAATTCTCTTGTGAAAAATTGTCCCTCTTTCCTTATCCCTTCTATCTTCTAATCATAGACCCATATGGGTTGGAAGGACCTTTAAAGACCATGTGCTACCATGAGGGGGCATCTTTGACCAGACCAGGTTGCTCAAGGCCTGATTGAACTTGACTTTGAACACTTCCAGGGATGGGGCACCCACAATTTCCCTTGGCTATCCATAAATTCTCTGGAATATCAGAAAATTTCTCAGACATCAGTTTTTCCCTAGGACTTAAAAAAAAAAAAAATCTTACAAATATTTTAATTCAGTAGATAGAAATACTTTGGATAATGAAAATTGTTGTCCAATTCCAGAATATTGTATCGAAGTTAGGAGAACTTAAGGGTCTCTGTAGAGCATATAAGGGTTTGAGGACTACCAGGTTGAAATTAGCATGATGTTGCTTTGAGTGTTAGGCTTTCAAATGAGATGCTGAATTTTCAGGGATTGCATATAATTGCATCTGTGTAGGTTGAATAAAAAAAAAATTACTGTAGATTTAATAAACAAAAAAATTACTATCTGTAACTTCCTTTTCTTTATAGTTGAAAATTCATGTGAAACTCCCCTAAAAGCAACCCATTACTTTATTTGAAACATCAGGTAAATTAAATTAATCCTATGTACCTCTCTTTTTACCCATTATGAGTACCCACTGTTTGCGGGGGTGCTCAACTTCATTAGTGAGATACCACTGGTGAGGTAACCAGATCAGTGCAGAAAACTTCAGCTGAGTTACCTATGCAGTAGCAACTTTTGTTTTTCTGAGACTGCTCTTCAGATATTAAAAGAGTTTATTCCTACTAATTATACGTTCTCACAATTGGGCTACACCTCCATTTGGTATTTTGTTATCTGCTGATACAGAAGATAGGAACATTGTTAAAAATGAGAATTTACTCTAAATGTTACAGTTGCAATACTTCTGCTAAAATACTTCTGCTAAATATATTCATTTGGCTTTGTTGAGAGTGTTAGCCTGACATTCCTGCAAATAGCTACTGTTTTGCTGTTTCATTTGCTGTATGTTGGATAGACATGGAAACTCATTAAAAGTTCTTTTCTGGGTTTTTTTGTTTTTGTTTTTTTATTTTATTTTTCAGTTAAATTTTCATTAGGGTTTGTTCCTTCTGCTAAAAGGCTTTTTGATATTTACTTTTTCAGACTTCATAAATGGTTGCTAGATTTCTTTTTCTAAGAGCAGAAAAATCAAGGTTCCTCATGTGAATCAGCTGTAAACTTTTCTAACAATGACATTGACCTGGTGGTTAATTTGGCAGTGTTTTAATGAGACAGAAGTTTACAGTTGTCAGTTACTTGGCATAGTTGCCTTGATTGTCTGCCTGATGTATGTATGCTTGCTTTGTGGCAGTTCAATTTGACACTAACAACTGACCTTTTCAATTTTGAATTGACTTAACATTTCTGTTACTAGAAGACTGAATACATAAAAGGCCTCAGTAGGGTAATTTTTGTATTTTTAGAGAAAGCTCTGTCTATCTGTTTTTTGCATTTGTTGAAAGCAAAAGATATTCTCCCTTTATCTTTCATAAAATCCAAAAGTATGGAAAGCATACTTAATTGATTTTGGTTCAAGACAAGATTAGTGATCTTATTCTGAGAATATAAATACAAGCAGGAGTAATACCGAGTTTCTGTTTTTTTTAAAGTAAATGTAGTTTAACATCTTAAGCCTAAAATGCATACAGGACAGTCTGGTACCTTGTACATTTATGAGGATAACTGAAAAAGTCTAATACTTCGCTCGTTCCATGGAGGCAGGCAATAGAGCTTTTCTGGCACAACCCATTTTGAGATGTAAGAGTGATGAAAACTGCAACAACTTGTTTGTTGCCTACTTCTCATTCTTCTAGTAGGAGCAAATGAGTGCTTGTACTCTCTAATCATCAACTTTCACCACTGCTTCTCAAGCAGGTGGTTTAGCTAATGGAAGAGTGCTATTCTTCTGTGCACATCTAGTTGCAGATGCCAGCTCCTTCTAATTTTCCAGTTAGGACTGAGGAGAGGTACAATGGCAAAGCAAAAGTGCAATTTTTCCTTTCCTGTTTAAATTCCTGAAAAATGAACATCACTCATGCCTGTGGAAACATTCAGGTTCATGCATGTCCTAGGAGAAGCATTTCTGTGACAAAATAAAAGATCTTAGGTATTCATCAGTAGCCTTATCCTCCCAGTATTTTCAGTTGTCAGGGAATACCATTAAATCTTTCTTTATCATTTAATAATATAATGATGATGGCTGTGACATTTTGTTGAAACACTTGATGATTCTTGGTTGCTCTGTGCTAATGAGGTCCTTTCCATAACTGCTTATGTAATAGGGTCAATCAGAACAAAACTTACCTTAACTAAATGTCAAGGCAAAATGAACTAATTTCAAATTATTGTGATCTTGTGTGATTCAAGTATTATACGCTAACTGCTAGTTATTGAATTAGTTTCATTTGGAGCATGATTTAAATGTTCGTGATCTACTATCAGGTTCTTGCTGTTGCCTTTATCATTAGTCCTTTAAAAATTTTAAAACTTAGAAAAAGGTTTTTGTGATGTAATTTACTCAAAGCTAAATTTATAAGCAATGCCTTGCTTAGACTTGTGTTTCCTTCCTCTTGTGTAACTTCTTATTCTGCTTTTTGTAGATTTTTGTTTGGGACTTTCACTATTACTTTGTATTTCTACAGAAATAAATAATTTGCTAATATTATCCAATGGATCATTGTTTGTTCCAGGAAGGCTAAAGTGTGTTTTCGTTATGAGCTGCTATTGAATTCCCACTTGATCAAATTTGACTAGAAGTACTAAATTAGCAGTACTTCTTGCTGATGAATGTCTTGCTTTTCATTGTCGTATTATGGCTCTGTTGGATTTGAATAGAACATATGTACATGTACTGTGATGGCAAATTAAAAGAAAATAATCTTTTTTTAAACAATTCCTTCTGTAGACGTCCTTTCATTGAAATTGCTTTCTATCTCAGGTAAAACTATAGTTTGCTCTTGATCAGATTTTCATACTAGTACTTTTTCAGTCTCTGACTCTTCACTGATAGTTTAAATCATCTGTGATAAATGCTGTTTCCTTGCTTAACAGTCCATTCACATAGTTTTGCAGGAAAACATACTGTGTTTTAAACTGCTGATAACAAAGGTTCCAAGTTATATATAATCAAACAACATGGAGTTTGAAATCTAAATGTAACCTTGTAGTACTGTACTTCAGTACTGACTGTATGTTACTGTTGTCCAATGAAGTCTACAATCATTAAAATGCCTCCCTGATGTTAACAGGAGAACAGGTGTTGGTGACAGCTGTCAATGCACTGAATTACTGGTTTTGAATGGCAGAACTAATTGAATACAGAAAATGCAATTGAATGAAAGATTTAGTACTCCAGAGAGAAGAATCAGAGATGGTATAACTTGTTTCAAGTAGGTATAACTTGTTTCAAGTAAATAAGGTCCCAATTAGGGGAATTAAAATTTTCATCTTAGCTGCTGAAGGGGAAGACAAATACTCACAAAGTGGACCCATACCAAAACAAATACAAAAAGCTAATGCTGCGGGTTGAGGAGGGGTGGAACAAGCCTCTGCATTTACCAAAAGTGTCTCTATGGCTTCTGAGAGATCACTTCAGCCAGCACTGCTCTGGTGCTGTACAGACAGGCTTNTTTCCAGGGGTTGCTTAGATTAGAAGGTTTTCCACCAGTGAGGTCCTGCAGTGTTAGAATTGGTATGACCCACTGCCACAAAAAGCTTTAAGAATAAAACCCATACTTAGATAATAAGATTATATATTCTGTAAGGTGTTATTTCACATAATTTAACTGGTTTGGTTGCCTGCGTTTTCTATCACTTGTTGCATCCAAATTCTTCTGTTGTGACATTGTAACTTGTGCAGTTTGCAGGCCTAAACAAATACACCATGTATTCAAAGCCAAGAATTTAATTATAGTCTAAGTGAAATCTTAGTGGTCTAATAAAATTGTTCTAAGTAGTGCTAACATGTCTCCACTCCAATCCCATGCCTGTGCTTTTCTATGCTGCATTTGATTTATGGTCATATTCTATCCACTAGTTACACAAATGTGTTTAACAGTAAATTTCATGCCAGAGAGGTACGAGGCTAAGAAAAATGTACAACTAGTGGGGCGATAGTGGTTCTATTACTAGACAAATCCTGTTGTAACTAAATCACAACTGAGCTCCAGACAGGCAAGCCAAATCTTGACAAAGCCTGAGAGCTCTGGAAGCATGTGGTGTTAGCTTCATACCAAACCCATAGCCTGTTACTAGCAAAAATAAGTGGGCTACAAGGCCACATGTCCTGAACAAGACTGTACAGGACTACAGACAAATGTTCAATATGAGGAGCTTTTTCTGGGTCCAAAAGTATGTGGATATGCGGCAGAACCTCTCTTCACTGTTGGGTGCTGTTGACACAATTCCTGGAAGATTTAATTCATTCTACTTTTGAGAAGTGGACGAGGCACCTTAGATGGTTTCAAAATTTTTGTTATTGTGTTGGTGTTTGGATGTAAGAGAATTATATTAATTGTTTTTATCATTTGGTAGTTTTAATTTCCTTTTCTGCAGTTAGCACCCTTCTTTGTTACCTAGTGTAGAGTGGTGCTTTGGCAGTAACATGTTAGAATAACTCTCAGGAAAAAATACTTGCACAGAAACGGGCTTTGACAGTAATACAGAGGTTTGGATTGAATTTAAAGAAAATAATTGGTAAGTTAACAAAGTCCTATTTTCCCTTAAGTTTCTAAAGTACTGAAGACATACATACATACAGAAGCAAATTGTATAAAATGAGGAAAGTAACACATTTCAGGGAGAAGTATCATAAGAATTGTTCTGACAGGCACTACAAAGATGAAGAATCCACTGTGACAGTTAAAGGCTCAAATTGTTATCAATTTAGCAGCTTTATAAGAAGAGAAGAATAACCAAGAGTTGTTTCTTATTTATATCTTTAAAGAAGACCCAATTCTGAAAGATCTTTCTCAAGCAAACATACTTTATTTAAGGCAAAACAGGCAATGTTATGGTATTGTTAGCTATATTCCTGTTTAACTGAGTTCTTTTAAAATTAAGTGCTACTAATGTAATGCCAATACCTTTCTGAAAGAAGACATGCCATGGGTGTATTTGTCTTTGATACATGAGGTTATTTATTTTTACTCATCAGGTGATAATCTAATTGTCCTCACTGTAAAGAATATGGAGAAAAGACAGGAACAGGCTTTCATTGCCTTGTCATGTCTGTTAAACTCTTTGCTAACAAAAAATACAAAGGCAGACTTACAGTGACGCAAGGGGGAAAATGTTAGGAAACGTTACTTGAACAGACTTTGTTACAACCACATAATTTTTGAGCCTTTAAACCTTTTTTAAAAACAAACTTTTAAACATCAATTGTAATACTATTTATTTAGTAATGGTAGAATTATTTATTTTGGCTACTAAGCATGCTGTTTTCTACATTTTTTGAAATAGTTTTGACATTTTGCAAACTTGTTTAAATTTTTGAAGTCCAGACTTAGGCCAGAGCATTCTTGCCTGCTCCTTCAGCCTTTCAAACACCTTTCATTGTTTCATGAAATAGGACTTTGCTTTACAAAGCCATTTATTTATACTGTCCATTTATTCATGTTACATTTTTTTATTTTACTTGTACAGTTGAGAACAAAATTAATAAAGTATACTTGTACTATGGAAAAAGTCCAGCTTGCCAATCTGTAGTTGTCCACATCTTCCTGAAAATATCCTTTTAAATGTCGGTATAGTTTCTGCCATCTTCCTTTTCTTAAATGTCAACATACATTTCAGTACAAACCTGGATGTAATATCAAGTGAAGTTATTTTGTCCTCAATTATTAAAGAAAACTTTCAATGTTTGAAGAATGAATGCTTGTTTTTTACTTCTCATGTTGACTTTGTTCTCTGAGTTCTTCTGCCACCCTTGAACCAGTTTATCCCTGTTCTACTTTGCAATCTCCTTTCACACACCAATAGAACACTTGACAAAGTGTTGCTGTTTGTGTTGCTTTGTTTTCTTTGGGCACTCCTTTCTACCGTGGTCTTTTACTGACCCTACAGATTCTGTTGTTGTCTTCCTTTTTTTATCTTTGAGGAATTAGATGTGTTAATCATAGGTGCTTTTGGCAAATTGTCCTTCAAAGTTCTTCTCTCTCTCTTTTTGTTTCTGTTAATACATTTTCAGGTTTGATCAGTTAGTTTTTATTCCTATTGTTTTATTTTGTTTAGATGTTGTAACTTGATTATTGTCTAAGACTGGAGTAAGTTACAGAAGTCTATCTTAACACTTACGCAGTTGATTTAAATAATCAGTTTCGAGTCCTGTATACAGTTTTGGGTACCAAAATATACGAAGGACATCAATCCATTGGTGTGTCCCAAGGAGGACAATGAAGATGGTGAAGAGCCTTGAGAGGAAGCCATATGAGGAGCAACTGAGGTCACTTGATCTGTTCAGCCTGGAGAAGAGGAGACTGAGGGGAGACCTCATTGCAGTTACAACTTCCTCGTGAGCTTAGAGGACGGGCAGACACCGAATTCTTCTCTGTGGTGACCAGTGACAGAACCCGAGGGAATGGCCTGAAGCTGTGTCAGAGGATTCTATGTTAGATATTACGATTGGGTATCACTTTTTCACCCAGAGGGTGTTTGGGCACTGGAGCAGCTCCCCAGGGAAGTGGTCACAACACCAAGCTTGCCTGATTTGAAGAAGCGTTTGGACAATACTCTCAGGAGCAAGGTGTGATTCTTGGAACTTTTTGTGCAGGGCTGGGATTTGGGCTTGATCCTTTTGAATCCCTTCCTGCTCAGGACATTCTATGATTTTATGAATTTAGTTTAGTGTGCTTTTCCTTATTTATGTCAATAAAGTAAAACCCATAGTTTTCTTTTTTATTTTTATGCAAATCTAGATATTTGCATGTACTGAATTTCATAGAAATTCTAAGGGAATAGAAATTAATTTCAGCTCCTCCTTCAAGTAAGAAGAGGAGGAAGCAAACCTTGTGCCTTCCTTCTATTTTAAAGTTATTGTTGATGCAAAGTATGTTGTATGACAGAGTAATATAAGAGTATATGCTGATGTGGCAGCTTTTATCAAGGACAGGTGTAGGATGGGTTCATCATACAGTGGTTCCAACCACAGCATCCTCCCTTGAGCATTCTTGTCCTTTCAGACATCTCCAGAAGTTGAAAAGATGGTCCTAACTCCTAGTCCAGAGTTGCGGGGCTGTTGAGATTCTCTTTTCAAGTGACTCCAAATACCGTCATTTATGGGATTGGGTGGAGAATGCATCATGCTTAATTGGATCATTCTAATGCTTGGTCCCTAACAATCTGCTGGAGCTCACAGTCTGTTTGACTTGATTTTCTCAGCAGGTTCACAGCTCTCACGTTAACAGATTGTTTACATTTGTTACATCTCTGTTCTTATAACTAAGCTGTTCTCTTCTAGAGTGTTAGCTATTAAGTTCATCTATGCAGAGTAACACTGCTGTCAAGCAGGCCTAAATTATGCTAATTATCATGCACCTCCATAACAGTTCAGCTGAAATAATACATAAAGCTACTTTCATGCTTACATTCTTCGCAGTAGGATAAAGGTAGGATAATGGTTGTGGTCTGTGCTATCATCTAATCTTAGCATGTTCCTTCTGGAAACCTAATGAGTGCTGTTGTTTCTCATAGTCTGTATCAACGTAGCTTGTACATCTTTACATCTCTTCTTGTGACCAGATGTAAATTCAGTACTTGGAATTATGCATACTTTGAAGATGACTGGGGTAGCATCTTTCTGGTATCACCTTTAGCCTATAGCATAATGCATCATAATTTTTTTAGACTATAAAAGGCTTTACAGCAAAGTATTTGAATCATATTGCTTTAATTGTTTACATAGTATGTAAGGTCCAAATACAATTCTAATTGCCTGGTGCTTTTAAAAAGCCCTTAAAATACCTGAATTACTTGAATAACATATTTCTTGTACATTGAAACAAGAAGTGCAAACAATAAAGAAGGTAATAAAAGGAAATAATGGCTGTTTACATCCTTATTAGAGATAAACAGTAAGTTGCTGTTCTTCAAAAGGCTTGTCAGTCAGGACAGTGAATTCCTCCTGCTCCTGACTATGATTTTCAAGATGAATCTCTTGATTTTTCAGAGGAGGGACTACTCACTCACTAGTTGGCCTGATGCTTTCTTTTGAGCTGAAGGAGTGATTCCCATGAAGTATTCTATAATGCTCACTGTATTTAAAAAGTGACTATTTCAAAAAGATGTGAAAAAACCCTATTCTTTTCTTCAGGCTCAGTTTAATTTAATCAGCACTTTTTAAGAAATGCATGTTTCACGGTACACAGACTGTATTATGTCACTAATTTCTTATATATGTGTATAGAGAAATTTGTATTTGCAATGATTTTTATATGTTGATAATTATGCTTTGTCTGCTAAAGTTCATTGGTTAAAGGAACTTGATATTTGTATAAAATGACAAAATTCAGTGGAGTGAGAAAATATTTAGTGTTTATGGAAATTTGAACTAGAGTTTGATATTTATAGCTTGTGGGGCTGATCAGGAATTTAAGTAATTTAGTTAGAAAATTACATTAGTTTTATAATTAGAAATTATGTAATGTCTAATTATTAGTTTGTTGTATCTTTTTGATTGTGATGCATATTGAAATATATGAAATAAAATAGTTTATTATTTACTCTGTTACAGGTAGCTTGCATGCAGCTCATCAATGCTCTCGTAACATCTCCTGATGACTTGGATTTTAGGCTTCACGTCAGAAATGAATTTATGCGCAGTGGATTGAAAGAGATCTTGCCAGTAAGTATCTTGTCATCTCTCTTTGCATTACGATTTAAATTTTTTAATTATTTGAGCTGGAGAGGGGGAATGGGAGAACAAGTTCTAATAAATTATTCTCAAAGGCATTTTATTAAGTTTGGGAAAGAGCAGTCAGATATGAGAATTAGACTTAAAATAAAAATTCAAAGATGAAATGTGCTCTCTGAACTTTATTCTGATTCCTCAGCATTCCATGACTTTGCTTAAGAATATATGACAGACTGTTATGCAAAACTTTAAAGCCAGCCTGAAGTCATATTTACCTTTTGAATATTTAATTTAACTTATGTTCTTGTAATTTTAAACTTTTAAATAACATAGACTTAAGGAATTTATTAAAAAGATAAGGTTTATTTATATATGGAAGTGCTAATTTTGCAAGCCTTTCTACTGTTTCATCTTTGCAGCAACTACAATGTATAAAGAATGAAGCACTAGATATTCAGCTGAAAGTGTTCAATGAGCATAAAGAAGAGGACATGATTGAATTCTCTCATCGTTTAGAAGATATTAGATTTGAACTAGAATATCCTTTTGAAGGCCAATATGATCTTTGCTTGTATCAGAAATAGTGTGGCCAGTTGGAGCAGGGCACCAATCATTCCCCTGTACTGGGCACTGGTGAGGCTGCATCTCAAATTCTGTGCTCAGTGGGCCCTTCACCCACAGGAAGGACATGGAGGTGCTGGAGTGTGTCTAGAGAAGGGCAATGCAGCTGGTGAAGGGTCTAGAGAATAAGTCCTGTGAGGAGCAGCTGAGGGAGCTGGGGTTATTTATTCTGGAAAAGGAGGCTCAGTGTGGCCTTGTTGCTCTCAGTGACTACCTGAAAGGAGGTTATAGTGAGGTAGGGGTCAGTTACTTCTCCCAAGTAAAAAGGGACTGAATGAGGGGAAAGGGCCTCAAGGTGCACCATGTGAGGTTTACATTGGATAATAGGAAAAATTTCTTAGAGAACGAGTTGTCAAACCCTGGAATAGGCTGCCCAGGGAAATGGGTGGAGTTCCCATCCCTGGGGATATTTAAAAGACATGTAGATATGGCATGTAGTGGCATGGCTCAATGGTGGGCTTGGCAGTGCTTGGTTAGTAGTTGGATTTGATGATCTTAGAGGTCTATTCCAGCCATGATATCACCAAGACAAGCATGAACAAAATAAAGCATATAATGGATATTTTTCTGCTATAATTTCTGTTTAAAGAAGTTATCAGTCAACATTTGACTGAAATATTTTGTTCTTTGTTATTATGTTCCTTAACACTTTTACTGAAGTAAATGATGTTTACAACATGGTGTGCAATACAGTTAAGGACACCAGTGCTGAAGGATATTTTCTTTCTATTCTCCAACATCTTGCACTGATAAGAAATGATCCTTTTATCCGGTATGTTTAATGCTGTGTAAATGTTAATTATGGATTTTAAAAAAATTATTCAGTCATTAATAGAATATTTCTTCCATAAATTTAATGATAGGTTTTAATCTTTCTGTGTGGATTGCAATTTGTGAGCTCGTGTTTAAAAGTATCGATTTTGAATCGATAATGCCATCTATATGTTTTTGTCTTTTCTGCTTAGTATATAATTTTATCTTACAAATGTAGAAAACTGTTTTTGTTAAGAGCTGAGCCTTATTAATTGCAAGTATAAGTGATCAGGAAAGATGTCTTAATCAGTTATAGATCATGGTAATAGCATTATAATTTTGTGGTGTATTTGAGTCAAAGGACAAAACCAAGTATGCAAAGAAGTGCATTTTATACAGAAATCTGAAGGTGTGCTTAATTTAGAGTAACTTTGGGTTGGAATTGAGTATTTTCAGTATACATTATAGGTCAGTGTAAACATGTTTGTGTCTCTTGGAAAATTCGTCAGATAAATTACAGGGAAACAGTTAATAGTTTTAAGTGTTTGAACCCGACAAATACTTCCATTCCAAAAATCTGTTGTGTTGTCTTTGAGGAAACACCGGTATGAACTGAACAGGGGCCATCTGTTTTCTGCACAGTGTTCTGCATAACCTTGCATTTTGGGCAAGGTCTAGCACAGATGTACGTTTAAAGGTTAAGGGTGCTTGCCTGCTCTGGGTACATCTGTGCTAGACCTCTTCCACCTGAAAGGGTTTGAATTCACAGCTTGCATGTTCTGGGCAAGTGACCCAGTTGTCATACCCCCTGGCATTTTAGAACGAGGTGTTTTTCATTCCTCATACTGAAGCAGGGCTGCAAATGCACTAATAATTACAAAAGTCACAAAACCAGTGGAATCAAGGTGAAGGAAGATCATTCTCTTTACTGAGAGGAAGCAGGAGCTGGTCTTTCCTTCCTGTATTTCCATAGGGGGTGAGATGTAGAGTTTATAATATAAGAATAATTTATCTTTAGGTCCACAGTTTTTTCAGGCTTTTTGTAAACTGTTCTTGTGTAATAAACTGCCAGATACAATTTTCTTTTGACACTTTTGGGGTTTGAACCCGCCTTTCTATGGAAACAAATTGCCCCAAAACTTTTGACCTTACTTTGTTCATAGACAGGATTTTAGGTATAGGTTGATAAATATGCTGTAAAATAGCTCATCTCTGTCTTTAGTTCACAGTATTTCAAATTAATTGAAGAGTGTGTGTCACAAATAGTGCTACATCGAAGTGGAACAGACCCAGATTTCACGTATCGTAAGAGATTAGATATAAATTTCAGCCACTTACTAGGTGAGTACTGTGTTTGCAAAAGGTTACAGCACCATACTTCATTATATGGATTAAGAATCTTGTGTTGCCCACATATGTGTAAGTGTGCTTGTTGATTTTTTTTTTTTTTTAAAAAGATGTTTGTGTAGATAAAGCCAGATTAGAAGAATGTGAAGAGAGGGCTTCTGAACTTTCCAGAAAAGTAAGTAATTTTTACATTATGTGATCATAAGATAGACATGGGATTACTTAATAGATTAATGAGTGGTATAACTGAATGTGGCATAGTTTTTAAATTCAAATTACTGTTAGTTCTGTGTTGAAGTGGGAATTTGGATGTTCCTTGTGTACTAGAAAGCAAACTGGTGTAAAGTAGTTAATCTTAATTGAAAGTCTTTCTACTATTTAAGTTTTCACATACAACTATGCCAAAATCCAACTGAATATTTTATTTCAACAGTTATCAGTTTCTCTAACAAGATGAACAGTGAGAGAATAAAAATGAACTCTTTTTATCTACTGACTGTATTACTGTACATCCATGGCTTTTAAGCTACTCTGTGTAATACTAACTTAAAATACATTAATACTTTATGCCATTTCATATAGTAAAGACCTGCAGTGGTGGTACAGATGGTTCTTCCACTCAGCAGACACATGGAAGTTAGAATAGCAGATATATGTCCTTAATATTGTTATTACATGAGTTTTAACATGCACAAAAGGAAAAGCTGCAATTTAAAGAAGTGATGCAGAACTGATTGGTACCAGCAATTTTCTTTTTTTTCCTTTTTTTTTTTCTATTTTCTTAGTTTGAGAAGGATTTTGTACTTCATCAGGAGACCCAGGCCCTACTGCAAAAAAAAGAAGAGAGAATCAATGAACTTGAAACAGAATTACAAGCTTTTAAATCACAGGTAAAAGAGAGTATAAATGAACGTATGAAATAATGTTTTTGAAAGGAACTTCCTTTTGCATTTTCTTTGGATTCTGATAGTTCAGTTGAGGGTTTTTTCAAAGAATCTTTGTTATTGATTACTATTGAATGTTAGTTTCCTTTATTTCTGTTTTATACAAATAATTGTAATGTGACATTAATTAGCTGTGAGTTCCCAGATGATCCTTTTATGCCTGAGCTCTGTTAATTAAACTAGTTTCTTAGGCTTCATTTGGGTTTTGCTTTCAGAATCATACATTTCCAAAGTAATTAACCACGTTGGGTAATAAGTCTTATGCTTTTAGATTAGCATTCATCATTGTGATCTTTATCCCTACACAGGAAATTGCTCATTATGCTGTTTGCTGTACTGAGGCCTTACCATGGATATCCAGCAGTGACAGAAATAACCTGTGGCTGGATAAGAACATTTCCTGATAATTTTTCAATTTTCAAGCATTAATAGATATTTTAAAATGTGATAGAGAGGAATAGTGCAGATTTTTTGGGAGTAATACTTGAGTTAACTTCTAACTGCTTCAGCTCTTAAATCTGTAGAAGAAGACTGTGTGACCAAGTGATTTTTCTTGTGTCTTATTTCCTGGACTAAGAAGCACAATCTAAAAATGGCTAAAGAAAGACAGCATCAGAAAGAGATGTTTATAGGGGTTTATTTTAATACTTCAGATGGTTTTTAAAAAATATTTATTGGCTTCTTTAATTTTCTTAGTGAGGAAAATTAATTTAGCTCTACTTTGGTCTATTTAGAAATGTCATTCTAATTCATGTTTCTGGTCAAAATTAACTGTTAATGTCAAAGTCAAACATTTAACAAAAGCATTTACAGAAATTGTTGCATTCTAAAAAACCAAATGTAGTAAGAGTGGCATATCATTGATTAAGAAAATATTTTTATGTGTGTATCTTGAAAACATGCTTAAATACTTTTTGTAAGCGAAATTGGTTTTCCTCCTGTTTTAGTTTTTCAGTTTTTCACTGCATTAAATATAACTTTTTTTACATGCAGACAGAGAACATAACATATGATTATCCTCACTAATTTTCATACCATGAATTGTCCCGCTGTTGTTAATGGGATACATGAAAAGTATTGTAAATGTCAGATAATTGATTACTGCAACTTGTACTTTTAACTCTAAAGACGAAACTTTGGCTTCCATATGGCATCAGTTGCTACTTAGCATGTCGACTTCTACCTCTAATGATTATTTTTTCCCTGGTCTCTTTCCTTTACTCTCTTCTTGCATTTGGGATATGTTGATGTATTTCCTTCATTTACAGAGCCTTTGAGTGTCTACTTGGCAGTGTAAATGATGCTTATGTTCACAAATTCAAAACATTATCATGCTGTTGTGCATGCATTTATTTGTATTTATTGATATTCATCTGTTTCCTTTTAGAAATTTTAAATCTTTTGTTTATTGTATTTCCCTTAATTTTCTAAAAAGAAAAGGGACTGTTTCAGCTTATTGTTAGTTGAAAAGGCAATTAGTGCTATCACCAGTAGATAAGTATTTCTTATTTATTCTTTTGGTTTTTTTGTCAGATACTTTCTTACTTATGTTTGCAGGCCTATGATAGAAGTTCTTCAAATAAGAGAAATAATTTTTTTAGACTTGCTGAAGTGCTAATCCTATTTTGATACACAATAGATGTCATCTCTATATGGAAAAAGTAGCTGGTGTGTAAGGAAGCTTTATTTTTTGGAAGGGTATTTTTTCATCATTGCTTCACATTCTCAGTTCTGTAGAATGAGAATGCTCCTATATTGGAAGATACCTGTTTTTCAACAGAATTACTTATCTCTTCTGATTCTGCTTTTATGTACTTGGAATGTTCCTCTGTAATCTGTAGGATAAGAACAACAGAGACTAGGATGTTACTGTTTTTTTAATTTGAGCTAAACCATTGTAAACTAGATCTCATCAAGATACCTATCAGACCATTCTTAGCTCATGGTCAGTGAAATACGACAAGTGGGAAACACCATTTCAGTTTGTTGTTTTTGGTGTGCACCCCCAGGTCTGAATGTCCACTTCAAATATTGACACTTCTGATCATGAAATCAAGAGCATTTTGGGATCATTTATCATTCTTATTTGGTTGTTCTGTACAAGAAAAATGTCACTTTCAACTGGCTTTCTGGATTTAATATATAAACTGATTGTTACAGCATTTGTTGATAAAACTGAAACTCAGTAAGAATGTTTTCTTTATCAGTATGGCTCTGTGCTACCTGGTTTTCTGCCATCAATTCATGGAGATGCATCTGTTGTTCCACTGGAAGGTGCAGGACCACATCAATTTCCACCCCCTCCTCCTCCACCGCTGCGGCCTTCTAATGGAGCAATTCCAGCACCGCCTCCCCCTCCTCCTCCACCACTTCTGAGTAGCTTGGGAGCTCCTCTGGGTTTTGGTGGTGCTCCTCCACCACCACCTCTACCAGGCCTGCCTGGAATGCAGTGGTCCCCACCTTCGAGTGCTTTGCCGTTTGGAATGAAGCCCAAAAAAGAATTCAAACCTGAGGTGACCATGAAAAGACTCAACTGGTCTAAGGTACTGTTAAGGACAAATACTTCATGTAAAATCTGACATTGAACTTAGGGTAAATAGATTGTCAGAAGTAAGACTTGCTAAGCAATTGATAGTTAAAATTGTGTAAGAGATGAGTGCTTTCTGTCTTTAATTTTTCATTGTTTTCTGAAAACTGTGTTTCATTGACTCATGAATCATCTGGACAAGTATCTGTTGACTTTATGAGATGCCTGGAAAAGTCAGTTCTGGTCTAGAATAAAACAACCTTGATAGCAGCATGCTTCCTATGCTTTCTGGGTCCTATTATGCCTTGTTTTTTAGCAGACTCCTTACATTGGATCAGCCACTGCAGTCTACTGATAGCTATACAGTTTCCAAACAAATGGCTTGCATCTATCCAGCCTGGACTGGAAAAAAGCAGTTCAGGTGTCTCCATTTGTCCGTCATATAAATGTACTTACATGAATTTAATGGCTGACAAAATACAGATGCAATTTTTTTTTTTCCCTTCTCCATTGTGACAAGTTCAAGTAATACCAATATATTGACTTTGGAAACTAATAATTATTTAGACCAAAATATGTCAGTAAAGAGATTTTCACAATTAATAATCAAAGCTACATTCTGAAAAGTAAGGTACTTAGTTTCTAGTTAAACCAGCTGCATTGAGATTATTTGAAATTTGCCCAAGTTTAAATTTAGACCAAAGCTAATTTGCTCCATTTAGATCCTGGATAGCAGAGTGTGTTGTCTGCATTGCTAGAATCAGTTTGTCCAAAACCACTTATTGCAAGGGTTATAATTTTCAATGAGAAATATATTAATAAGTCTAAAGATGAGTTACATACTAAAAGTTCACCTGTTTTACAGAGCTCTTTAATATTAAGTGTGCTTTAGACTACAGAGCACAGTTTGTCTATAGTATCAAATAATTAATAAAATTTTGTTTTGTCTCTTGCTTGTAGATCAGGCCTCAGGAGATGACAGAATCCTGTTTTTGGGTTAAGGCAGAAGAGGACAAGTATGAGAATGCTGACATGCTTTGCAAATTGGAACTTACATTTTGTTGTCAAAAAAGGGGTAAGTAGTTGATGGGTTTTTTCAGCTTTTGGAGATTTAAAATTCTTAGGACTTAAATATATGAAAAAACCTTTGGAATATAACATTAATGTTCTTTTTCTAAATGGCATGTATGAAGAAACAAGTCTGAAAATCCTAGACTGCTTAAAGCAGTAATATTGAACTATTTTACTAAAGCATGACCAAAATTGTGTGACCTGTAGGAAAACCTCCCTGAAAAAAACCCAAGAAATGCTTCTGGATAATACAGACTTTGATTTATCGTGTTTAAAAAAATATTTATAAAATTTTATCAGAATACCTTCATAAATTACTGAAATCTAATTTGGAGCCCAGAAAGCCATGTGTTTTCTCTCAGAAGGCATATGATAGTTGATGTGTATTTGATCCATGAAGGCGATAGTCTCTTGTGATTTTTTTTTTTTTTTTTCTTTTTTTTTGACTTCCTGATAAACCCGTAGGAACATAGATCTCCTTTGGTATTTGCTTAGCTTCTTCAGCTTTTAAAACACTGAGAGAACAAAATATTTTCAAGTATTCCTGGCTTTAAAACTTTTGCCCCTTCCTTGGAAATAAGTAATCTTTGTAGTAGTTTAGGTTTTTCTGTCCCATATAAAATAAAATGCCAGTAACTGCCATAAAATGGCAGTTACTTCTTGACACATTTGTTTTCTCCCTCCTTTTTTGGTATCAGAGATGTAGTACTTTAGAGCAGCCAAAGGGCTGTAATGTTTAATTTCTTTGCAAATTGAACAGGGGTTATTGTATTTTTACTTTGTTTAAAAAATTTTACTTTGATATTTTTATCAATAGAGTGGCATGGCATTCTCAAATTTCTCCTTTTTTTGTTGGGTATGCTTTGGTGTGTATTATCCAAGTTTTTTTTACCATAACGAAGAACTTTATTCCACTCTTGTCAAAGCATGATTTTTATGCTCTAGCGGTGTTTCTGCTGATTTAAGTATTATAGTTTATTACTGCTGATATTTTATAATATTAAGAATGTTGTACAAAGGTAAAAAGGCAAGAAAAGCTCACAGACCATAGACATGTTTGCATGAATCTATTAAAATAAGTCTAGAAGCTAATTATGGTGCCTTTATAATGTTAGAAGAATTCCCAAGAATGTTCCCTGAATTAATAGGTTGGAAATTTTAAAAGCCACTGGAGGAAATAGTTTCCTATGTGTAATTAAACAGTAAAATTTGGGAGACAAGATGATGTTCAGGCCAAACATGTTAATGGCTCAAAAGAGGATTGCGAGTCTCCACAGACAGCAAGAACATTAGAGTTAACAAGATTAACATCCCTCAATATTTAACTGAATGGACCAAATACATTGTTTTGACAAAACCTAATAGAAGAGAGTTACTGGATCTGCAGTGGAAAGTCAGTGAAGTACACTTTTATACCAAACGTGTGTGTGTGTGTGTTGCAATTTAAAGACTATGGTCTGCAGGGACAAATTTATTTCTTTTTTACAGGTGAGGCTTACTGCTTAATCTTTTTTATTTTTAAGTTTTGAAAACTCTCTCATCCCACATGGGTGATATAAATGTGCCATCATCTTAATTTTTCAAAAGAAGTGGAGACACTAAAGATTTTATTTGGTATAGCAAGTAGGTGTTTAAAGGGCAACATGGAACTAAATTTCATCTTTGTTCAAGTGAGTGGTTTACAGAAATTCTCATGAATGTAGGCAGGACCAGATCACTGGGTCTGTTGTTGACAGCATGAATTCTAGTACAGAGGACAGCAATGCAACTGCTTTTGTTCTCATGACCATGGAGAGAAGGGATACTTCTTTGTAGCTTATACATAACTTACTGATTATAACAAAACTTACCAAAGAAATTGGAGACATACACTTTTCTTCACAGTCTAGAGGAGATTTGACACCAGGCTCTCTAAAGTAGAATCAGCAAGCTATTCACTACACTCAAATTGGGAAGAGTCCTTGACTATTTCTAAAGCTTTGTCTCTAAAACCAGGAAGATGAGAAATTAAAAATTATTCTGTAGCCAAATGATGGCATGCAAAGAATGAGCTGGTTTCCACTCTGCTGAAGGGTCTGCTTATGCACTCTTTTCTTTAAAATTGTTGCATAAGAAGAGATATCTAGTTGAGGAAGTGGGGATCAGAATGTTCAATGATGCTTTCAGTGAGTTTTATTCTGATTAATTAAAATCAGATTGAGGTACTCAAATATTCAGTTGGTGCCTTTTGCCAGCTAATATGCCAGAAGTATATCAGTGTTGATCTAGAAAAGGAAGTCTTAACATCCATGTAAATAATCCACTGAGAAATTTTTGCTAGAAAAAGGAATACAGAACAGTATAGAATAGATTTGAAGATTCAGCAGATGTTTGTATAGGAGCTACAAATGATGTTGATTCTGAAGGGGCATTGAAGCAGTTGAAAAACTGAAGAAGTTTTGGAGGTGTGAAAGAAATACTACTGCAAGAATAAAAAAGTGAAAGAGAGCCTAGCTTCAGACTGTAGGAAGCCTTTGTTGAGGAGACATTTCAGAGACATGAAATGTGTGCCTATTTCCTCTCGCTTGTTGTGCACCTCCAAGAATTCTGGTTCCCTCTTATTTCCAACCTTCTGTCAGGTCGTTTGAGACAGCAGTAAGTGTTGCCTTGTCTTTTATTATCCTTCTCAAGACTGACAGCTCTTTCAGCTTTTCTGTCTGCATTATTATGTTTCAGCCCTCTAATCGTCTTGATGATTTTCTGCTGTACTCATGCCAAAATACCTATGTTTTTCTTTAAGTGGGGAAACCCAAAGTACTCCAGATACCTCTCCCTGAGAGGGGGCAGGTATCTCGCTGGGAAGGGGAGTAGAGGGAAATAACCACTTCTTTGACTTGCTGCTGCCAGCAGTCTTGGTACTTTACTGGTGGAAATGTTTTCACTGTGCTGCTTGGGAATGGTGATAATCGAAAGTCCACATAGACTGTGGGTGATACAGGGTGTTTTCTTTTGTGTGTTATAAAGCTGCTTTTGTCACTTTTCAAAAGTTGAATCATTTTGCAAAAGCAACATATTTTATAAAAATAAAACTGAGAAGGATCAAAGCATCAGTTGTTGATGGTATTTGTGTAGCAACTTACTGAAGATGAAATGTGATTTTTTTTTTTTTTTCACTGACTTGGAATTTAGTCAAGGACATAATGGCAAACCAACTCCTTTGTCATAAAAGCCTGAGCGAGAGGGCTCCATGTGTGTCAGTGTATGAGTGCGTGCTTTGGGTCATTGTTTTTGTCCGTGTCATCCCTGATGGGTACAGCGAACCCATAACTGTGGAATATCATTGGATTGTCATCACGGTTACCCTTGTTGTGGTTTTGTTTGGGCCATTTGGTTTTGGTTGTGAGTTGGTTACTTGAATAGAGTTGGTTTTGTGTACCTCTGACAGCTCCATGAGTACTCACTGGCTGGGAGGAAAGAAAAGTAATGGACAAGTTCTGAAAATAAGGTGATGAGTGTGAATGGTTTGCATGAATAATCTTTGGTTATCTGATATATTTTGAAGGTGAAAAGAAGGATTGGTGTGAAGGGTGGTTAGAAGAGACAAGAAAGAGAAAGAAATAAAAAGAAATATGAAGAGTTTAAGAATTACCAGGGTTATCCTCATGATTGCAGACCAGTGAAAAAAATCTGTGTAAAGCCTTTCTGGCAACAGTGGTATCAAAGGAATCTCTTACTGTAATTTTTGGAAAATACTTAACTGAATATATGACTTAAAGTTAATTGATATGTGAAATATTGAATAGCAGATCTGGAGTAAACCTTACATGTACTTTTATATCATCTTAGTCCTAAGAGAGAAGATGAACAAACACAAATGCTTATTATTGAATGACAATTGCTATGTAATGCACTAGAATCCTGATGGAAGAATAATCACAGGTCTGTGATGCTAACATGCTGCTAACATTTCTGGAATTATTAGACATACAGGCAGGGGAGTGACCCTTTGCATATAAGATAGCATGAGCTGTAGAGTAATGAAAATCTTGTGGGGTAAAAGAAACCTCCTGTGCAAAACCTTGTGAATGGAAATTCCTTCTAATAATAGTATATTGTATTATTAGCTCTTGGATCACATTGTGTATATGATAAGAAAATGTTAAGATGAGAGAAGCTGAAAATTTTGTGATAATAAAGTGGGAAATACCCAAGACTTGGGTAAACTTTGTATTGTAATACAGAAAAATTGCCAGCAGCTAAAACTGTGGGGTAAAAAAACTGCATGTGACTTGATGGGAAAGTTCAAGACAGTATTGCAAGAATAAAGTTAGCATTAAAAATGTGAAAGCGTGAAGATAATAGGAAAACTAATTAAATGTATCTAGATAAATGTAAACAGGATGTTCTTCGCATACTTATTTTGAATCTTGAATTTCTTGCCAAAGATTATTCAGCCAATTTTGAAAAGTGTATTTAATTTTTTGAAAATGAAATTAGATAAGGAATTGGTGGGACCACTTGGAGACAACACAAAAAGTTCAGCAGATTCAAAGAACATTAGAAAAAATCAGATATAAATGGTCCAAAAAAATAGGAAATGTTGTATTTGTAGGAAGGAACTTCCTCTTTTGCACAGTGAGGAAAATGGATTATAAGAAGTGGTAAGGCTGGCATAATGTCTTTCCTAGGAACATCTCTTATTGTGGTTCTTGTTTTTTTTTTAATCATTGATATGAGTGCCAGGTTGATTGGAGTAGCTTCAAACTACTATGTTTGAGACTTACAATACTGAAATAAGGTAAATTTTAATATGCAAACTCTTGGTTTGTGGTGGTACTTTGTAGAGTACTGGAATGGAGAAGATTATAGCACTAAGTTGCTGAAGTCTGTGCGTGTAATTAATGTCGTGAGACTGTAGTGGTTAGGCATAATATGGGATATGTGTTCAGGATGACAAGAGAGAACTACCTACATATTGCACACAGTAATCCTTTGGGTGTTAGGAGTGGTTTGCCAAGGTGATTCCAAGACTTAGGAGGTTGTATAGCATACACAGGAAAGCACCCTCTAAAAAAAAGAAATCTTGAAGCATTTCAATCCAGAATGACAGTTTGGGCATCTCATGTATGCAAAATACAAGAAAACTAGTAGTTTCATGAAATATGTACTTTATAATTAAGGTACTGCATTTATAAATATCCTACCAATAAGTTGATTTGACTTGATCCAAAGACTCTTATGTTTAAAGTGTTACAGTCCAAATGAGGATTAGAAATTGCACATCAAACATACAAGAAATCACTTGTAAATTCTTCATTATTTTTAGCAATATGCAGATAACTGCAGCTAATGAGAGATGGCATGAAGAAATTAGAAATGGTCTCTTCTTTCTTTTCTAGATATCAAAGGGAACTGATCTAGTAAACTCGAGAGAGAAAAAGATTGCATGATCTCTATTTTTTTTTCTTATCAACTAGGACAGATTTTCATCCTAATCTTATTGGAAATGGCAGTGTCTGATCCCATCACACCAGAGCTCCTGCCAGACTTGATTATTCAGGAGTAATGCACTTCTGTGGGAGTACTATCTGTGTTGGCACTTGTCTTGAAAAGGTCAATATAGTTTTTTCTGTTTTTTTTTTTTTCTCCTCTGTATTCCCTGTAAGAAAAATCAAGTGCTAAGGTGCTATAGTACCAACTAAGTCTCAAATATTTTAAACCAGAAAAAAGAGTAAATGGTAGCAAGAAGATAAAATTAGCAATATAAATGAGTTTAGTGCTGTATTTCACACTCCACAGCCTACCTTGCATAAGTGCCATCATCCATCTGAAAGATTAGGTGGAGACCACTATCCTCATGTTTTCCTCCTCTGGAGAGGATTTATCAGAGGTAGCTCCAACTGTACTTCTTGTAGAATCTCACTATTACAAACCTGTAAGACTGCCAACAGTATAGTTTAGTAACTTCTGCTATAATGGAGCACTGAATAACCTGAGTCACCTTTTAATATAACTGTGTACAAGTAGAAGTAAAGCCTGCTATGCATTTGTTTGGCTGCCTTTCAGTATCATCCTAACTATCCTGAAAGCAAAATTATTCAAAAGGATTTGTGCATATAAAATGAAATAAGGGAAAAAGGTTTCTTTCTGAAGAAGGAAGGAGTAAGTTATGACCATTTGCAAGGAAGAGCAGCCAAAGCATTGAAATGTCACTGGTATCTTGCAACTTGACTGTGTCATGTTCACATGGAGGGAGTGGATGGTATGTTTAGTGTTGCTTTGATAGTAACTACATTAGTTGTTTCTGTTCTTAGCAAATAGAATGATATCTGCTCTTATCCTTTAAAAATATTTGTATCAAATAATTTGTTATGTAGAGATTGATGTATAAGAATCAGTGAGTGAGTATACTTCTATGGTGCACTGACCATGGCTGGCTGCCAGATACCCACCCAACTGCTCTCTGATAAAATGGAAGAGTTTGAATTAAAAACAGGGAGATCGCTTACCAATTACAGTCACAGCAAAACAGACCCAATTCAGGGAAAATTAATACAACTTTATTTATTTTTTCTGATGTCTTGTCATGGAAAGGTGAAACATTCAGTTGCTCAGACTGTTAAATATATTTAAAGAAGTGGGATGTGAATAACTCTTGAAACTTGAATTTGGTATTCAGATGACTTCATGAATGAGTGGCAAACAAAAAATAGAAAACCTGAAAAAATAAATTAGCATAGCAGTGGTTAAATAACCTGACAATAGCATTTGTTTTTTAGTTTGATTATTTTTGAAGCTAAAATTGTGGCATGTTTTCCATGTTAATCTCCTTCTTTGACAATTCCTTAGGATGAATTCTCCATTGAATTTATTAATTATTGAATGACTGTGTCATCAGTTCCCTAATCTAATTATGTCAAATCATGAGTAACATCAGATCATTCTTCTGGTAGGACTGTAGAAAAGAGTCAGTGTGTCAGCAGATGTTGTAAAAAGGATTAGAAAAACTTTTATTAGATCAGGTACTTTGATTTGTATTTTCAGTTAGGAAATACTTTGTCAGATAGTGAAAAGGTACTGTTGAAGAGTTTGTTACAGCATTTGTAAGCGTCTACCTAAGCACAGTATTAACTACACCTTAATTTTTATTTATCTTTTTTTTCCTTTCTGATGGAATTGTAGTATGTGCTGTTATTAAATGACTGTTTCTTAACTTCTACACACAGACTGTTACTTCCTGTCAGCTCCAAACCAGATTGAGTGCTTGCCTTTTCTCCTCAGTGAAGTGCCTGGATAGAGTAGTTCCTTTAGTTCACCTTTACCTTTTGCTTTCAAAGAGTTGATTTTTTTTTTTTAAAATAGTTGATTTCTACACAAAATACAGTATCAGTCTGTAGCCGTTTCATGTTTGATGAAAATATGACAGTATATTCAGGGCAACAAAAGCACTCCACTCCCATTTCCCAACATTGTGGTAGGAAAAGCCTTTGAAGGCTTCATGTTCTAGAAGCAATAAAAGTGTTTCTTTATTGATTTCTACTAGAAAATGTTTCCACGATGTGAACGAGTAAGATCGTAGAGGAGATAGATATTATTTTCATATATCCAGAGATCAAAAAAAGGTCTACTCAATTTCATAATGCCTAAACTATAAATACCAACAGAATAGAAAAATAGGTTTGGAGCTTAAAATGCAAGCAAAAGAATGTCATCACAGTGTCCCTGCTGAGTCTAATAATTTTGTTTATTTAATGGAAAATAGTCACTTTAAGAACTTATATTTAAGTCACTATCCTGGCAAGGATTCTGCATGAATTAATTTGCTACTGTTTGTATCACACAGGAGGTATAAAACTCTATACACCTTACAAACTTATTTTCATGGATTTTTACCTTCTATTTAGTTTTGCTACATGTTTATGCACTAAGTGCTTTTGATGAATTTCTAATCTAATGTTGCAAGCATTTATGTCTGACTAAAGGTAACACTATATTTGAGTGTAATAAAATCTTCATTACAGCGCTGCTTTTATTGTAGTGTTTTTTCATTGTGAACTGAGAAAAATAATTTACATGCAAGAAATGTTTAACAAACTTTATTTGGCAAACCTTCAAAGTCACTGTTGATGAAAATTGTTAGCATTTAAATTTCCATGAGCACTAGTTTTTGTCCTTTAGAAAATCTGTCATTTAATTTTTCAGTGAATGGCTTGTTTCAGAGGAAATTAATTTCAAGGACAATTCATTATGAAAAGCCAAAAAAAAAAAATCAAGATTATGTGTTAACAGAGCAGTGATGTCCAATTAGGCAGCTGTTAGACAGTACTTGGGTACTGGTATGCCATGCAGATGTGAGCAGTATTTGGCAGAGCTTTTGGTTCTGTTTGTGTTTGATCTGGTTCAGCTGGAACAATACTTAAAGTTATTCATATGTAAAATGTGGCTATAGTTATTTTCTTTCCTTACTCACTAACATTACATACTCTTATCTACTGAATTTATATAAATATGACCTGGCTTTATCTAATATGTAATTAATTTTCTTAATTGAAGTGAGATCTTAATTAAAAAAAGCAGTAAGTTGAGTACTTCGTATGAACTCTTGTGAAACAGGCTTCTGTTGTGGGCTGCTGTTCTCTGTATGATCTCAACATGATAAATTTCTCATACAATTTTGTCATTTTAAATAGATTTTTCTAGTCTCTAAATATAGTGATATATATTGATAGTTTGCTGACAGATATTTTAACAGGGCTCTTTCAATATATTTTATGAAATAAACATCACCATGAAGCACTTTTGTAAATGTCCTATAGATGATGTATCCCTCATTAAGAGCAATCACATTCTGAAGGTTAGGTAAGAATTGAGAAAACTCCTTTGATCTGAAATGATAGGATTTTTGAGGGTTAAATCAGAACTTTAACAAAATATTCTTTTACATAGGATATAATCTAGTTCCACGTTCTGAAAACTTTCCTAATTGGGCAGGATGTGTATACAGTGTTGTTGTTGGCTGGCAAAATAGTTAAATATTTACAGTGAAATAGTTGTTGTGTTTTCAGGTACATTCTTCTTCTGGATCAGTTTGTTGCTTTCAATGTGTTTTAAATTTAAGAGAAAGAAGGCATGGGACAGCATATCCTGTAGCTTTTAACACCTTTGTATGTCTTTTATGGCTTTGCTGCTCCACTCTTCTGTTTTTACAAGTTAGTGGAAATCTACTTTTTAACTCACAAGATAGTTCTTACAACCTCACGTCTAACATCACTTGAGTAAAGAAACTTAGAAATTTCATCTGCTCTATTACTCAGCTTAAGTTGTAAAGACTAAATGTTTTCTGCTGTGCAGTCTGACTTGTCCTTTGATATAAAAATGCCTTTTTCTAAAATTGTAAATGCATATGTATAGCTGGCAAGGGTAACAAGCTAGAAAGAGCCTGCTTAGGGTGACTGCTTATCTTTGCAGTTCCTAGACTGTATGGTGTAATGTCTTGTGGCACTTAAAATTTGGCTGCAATGTACTTGATATATGCGTAACAGAATGTTGTTTTTTGTTTGCTGGCATTTCAGTGTAAGATCTTGAGAAATACGGGGTCATCTATTTGAAACAGTGGGAGAATGGAAAAGGCAAATCACTGTTCAGCAAGATTGTTTGAATAAAAGCTGCTACCAAAGCTGAAAAAATGGAAGGTAGCTATAGCTGGAATGCATGAAGAAAAACTGAGATTCTAGGCATGATTGCACATTGCAGGAAAAATCTTGGGACGTGTAGTTCAGCAGATCTGTAATGTTACTGTGAGAAGAAACAAACATGGATAGATGTAGCTAAACCAAACCAGGTTAGATCATCTTAACTGCAAAAAGCTGAAAGAGAAAGTTTATTTTCAATACTATCCTAGTAGCATGAACTGAATTGCTGTTTTAATGCTCTGTAGAAGAGAAGCAGTAGTGATAAATGGACTTGTTCAGACTTTAAAAAGGTGAAGATAGGAATCCATTTGCTGCTAGCAGTTGACTCTCAGAATGTACCTGGGATTCTTCCTTATTCAGCAGAATAAGGAAGAGGTAATGATGAAGTGGGCACAAATGGCGAGGTAAGCTGAGCTGTGCAGACACATGCTTTATAATAAATAGAATCTCAACCACTTAAACAAAAATAGGTTTTTGAGAGCAGGATACTCGTATGCATTGGAAGTAGACGACAGTTCTGATCTCCAGGTTTCTGTTGCTGAGAACCTGGGATTACAGTCTAAAACTCAAAAGTATGACGCATATTTGGGACTAAATAAAAGCCTTCCTAAAACCACAATGGCAAAAATAAGTCAGTATGAAAAGAGTAAGAGAAATTAAGGACAAAGCATTCCTTGTGTCAAGGAGCTAATGTGCCTTTGATTTGTCAAGAAAATAATGTGATTCATTTTACTAGAACCCATGTTTGCCTTTAGGATGAAAAGTAAATTGTGTTATGCTTAACTTTCTTAAATAATAACAAAAATTGTTAATTTGTACCACTCTTGGTGGTTGTTCTGGACTGTCTATATAGCTCTTGGTACTTATGACTCTCCAGTGTCTGCAGCTAAGGCTTGTTCTTTGATCACCAGCTGAAGTTTTCTGTTTGCTTTGGGTAATATTTTTATTCAGTCTGGAGAAGGGAAGGGGGGGGAGGAGGTCATACAGATTTAATCAATTTATAATTCTGCTGCAGGAATCACATTTACATATAATGATATTTAGGTCAAATAGAATGAATATGTTGTTACTGTTTACTAGTAGAACTACTAAATAGCTTTAATAGATCTAAGATTAGACTAATTCCTCAGATATCCACAAGCTCTAGTGACTAGGTTGTCAACTATTATGCATATGTGAATATAACAGGAAGAGAGGGATAAAATCCTATCCTACAGTGTTTAGAGATATCAACTAAACAATATGGAAAAGACTCTAACTGGTGCAAAACAGACTTGTTTTTCCCTTTTTGTCTGTTTCCAGCATTTAAAAAATTGTGGCTAATACAAAGATGTGTGACCATAGTAAAGAAATATTACTATTATTGTTCTCATATGATAAATTATATTTTTCTTCATAAAAGATGTGTGAAATAACCAAATCTGCATACTAGATTAATTATGCAGAATCCCTGTAATAGAAACTACATAATTTTCAGTGTCGTAAAACTATAGCACAGACTTTGAGGAGAAGGAATTCAACTTTGTATTTAATTATATAAATTTTGTTTGCCTGAATTGCTGGAGGAATGAGAAGCTTTCTGGACAGAGGTTTAAATGCATCCTAATCAGGAAGTCTTTTAATATTTAGCCTAAAACTATATTCACAGTGTATTTGTCTGATATCTGATATGCCAATTTAGGTAGATATGTTAGATTATCAAATATCTATTTTTAATTCAGAAATACATATGAAATTACACTCATTTTTTATAGTGTGATATGGTATTATGTTCTCTAGCCTACAAAGACAACAATTGACTCGCAATTCCAGCATTTCTGTTGTTTAGTTTCTGTCAAATAGTGTATCAGAACAGCATTTCAATGAGAATGAATGCTGCAGTTCTCTCCTGCTTGCTTTTTACTAAAATATTCTAAAATAGTGAATATTCTTAAAGCTTTCTTGCAATGGATGCTTTCTCAGTTTGAATCTTTGTTTACTATTAGCTCATCACTTGATTCCTTTATGTACCACAAGAGTGTCTCATAGTACAGTAAATGATCTGTATTACTGAATAGCTATTACAGGTTTGGTGGAAGAGGAGAGGAAACTCTTAAGAAATACAAACGTTGGAAGTAATGTCCATGGTACATCTGTAATAATGCAGAAGAGATGTAATTTGAAGATGCATAGCCATGCTTTTAACTAGAAGACTCTTGCACTTTTTGGAAAAGTGAAGTCAGTGTTATTTCCTGCAAGATTTAGTTTCAGTGAAATAGCAATTGTTGTCTTGTAACCTAGAACCAAATTACCTCATTGATTCCTGTTTGTGTCAGTTTTTTGTACTTCTCTTTCATATTAGAGAGAGCTTTTAACAGAATATTTTAATAAGGAAAATTGTAACATTTTCTTTGCTATTTATATGGAATAGTACACTGAATATTAAATCTTTGAGTATATTTAAATAATGCTAAGCACTTAGGCTGTGAATTAATGGAAGAAGGTTCTTTTGTGGATTATAAATCATGTACCTAAATTACTAAATTTACTTCACTCTTTGTATTTTATTATAGTAGTGATTAAAAGCTTTTAATGTGCAATTTGTGAGAAACTCTTCTAAGATTAGAACACTGATGTGTTCTTGGAAAATCGTGCTGCAGATTACCATATAGTCTTTAGTTATACTCTCCAGTTCTGCAGAAAAGGTTAAGGTGATTGACACATCTTTGGTGTGCATCCTGTTTACTTTCCTACAGAAACTGGAACTATTTGTCTTTCTTGTCTCTTTTGCATGTGTTATAACAAAACAAATGGATTATATTTCTGATTTGAAATCCTCATATCCCATTTCAGGATTGAGAACTCTGCATTTTGTTTTACTACACATCTCATGCACCTGACTACAAGTAATTGACATGTACCTTTACTTTGTAGAGTTTAGGGGGCTCTAACTGTTAAGTGCAGTCACAAAAAATACAATCTAAAATATAAGGAAACTTATGCAAAGGGAAAGTACGGTGTAAATGCAAACATGAAAAGCAGTGAAGTTTCTTGGAAGTATTTTTGCCAGGTAGTTTTGTATTACTGAATACAAGTGAAGATAAGCAGTAGCTGGAAAAGTCAGATGAATGTAATATCTGGTATAGATTGTAAAGTTTCTTAATGTAGATTTCTGGAAAGTGATAGGAGGAAGCCAGGACTATTTGCACAAAATCAGCTTGTGGATGTATGACAACACGCCTAGGTTAAACTTCCTTTGAGAATGAAATACATGTTGTTGTTTCAATATCTTAGTTCTGGCACTGCAGTATAGCAGACTTGAAATAATCAGGCAAGTTGTACTGGTTTTAGTATATAAGCGATTATTTCAAACTTATTTATTCAGAGAAAAAAGATATAAACTGCTTGCATCTTTCAAAAAGTTGGATAGGTACATCACTGTCAGAAGCAGCACTGAGAACACTGTATGTTATTTTCCCCTTTTTTATTTTATTATTTTTAAAATCTGGAAAGAATAGATGTTGTTATTTATTGTAATTAAGCAGGTCAACCTAAAACCTTCTCTCTGTTTTATGTTCAGATATGCATTGATAAGTGTATTGATATGAATCAATCATGGAAGTTCTAGTGGCTTGTTTTTCTTTTAGATTGCTATTGAAAAATATTGGTTTATGGTATTTATAAGTCTTTAACAATAAGAAGCTATGACTTATTTACTGAGCATTACATGTGAGAGTCCTTGTATCCCTTAGGAAAGAAAATAATCTGGTACCTAAATAATCTGCTGTCTAGAGGTATGTAATGCAATTTCCTTGTACAGTAGATACCTTTATGAGTATGAATCGAGCAATTTTACCTGTTAGAGTTTCTGATAGATTGACTTGTGGCTACAGTTCCTGTATGTTCCTTTCCCTCTTGTTTGGCTTTGGTAGTGTTCTTCTCTTTCAAGATTTTTTCTGAGAAGCAGAACTTTAATCAGCAGTATATAAAAACATAAAATTAAATAAATGATCATTGACTCATTTTGTATGTTTTTCTCAGTACTTTCTATTAGTTTTTTTCTTTATCAGACCTGTCCAAAATCAATAGTGGCAAATGATATTAAATGGCAATAATGGCAAATGCCCATTAAAATGGGCACTCTTCTGAGCAGACTTGAATAATTGGCTTATTACAGGGTATATTAAAGCATATAATCTAAATAAAGGTATGCTCCATTTACCTTTATTTGCAGTCTCATTATGGTTTGCAACTATGAGAGTTTAGTGTTTAGTATTATGAGTGCACAGATTCTTAGCAGTGTAACTCATGAGTTTAGAGGGAATATCCTGTAACTGTGTAATCTTTTGCTTGACACACAATGAATAGAAACTTCTAAAACCTCATTTACTATTACTAATGTCTTACTTTAACCATTGTTAATGTACTGGGAAACCCTTAAATGTGTCTAAAATGCTCTTACAATTTGGTGTAAATTTTAGAGTGTTAAATAGAAACTTCTACTTAAAGAATATGTTGATAAATCCGGTTATATCCAGTTTGAGTGTATGAGGTCAGCCAGATCTCTTGGCCTATAGAAGGCTCATAGAAACAACTATGGATTCTTGGCTGTTAAACACTCACACACCACCCACAACCCGCCCCCCCACAAATGACTTTCCTTTCCTTTCCTTTCCTTTCCTTTCCTTTCCTTTCCTTTCCTTTCCTTTCCTTTCCTTTCCTTTCCTTTCCTTTCCTTTCC
>VZTX01028885.1:1009089-1167967 GCA_013400915.1 Pardalotus punctatus | reverse complement strand
TTCCCTTCCCTTCCCTTCCCCTTCTTCCCCTTCCTTTTTCCTTTCCTCCCCTCCCCATCCCTCTGGAACACTTAATCTCTTTCACTAGTTAATATTCTAATCTTTTTTAAAGACATACTCTGGAAGTAAGTTGAAATTGTTTATCAGACTTTTTAGCAAAAATTATTACAGAAATACTTAAGATTGATTTCTGATGTTTATGAGCTGAAGGCAACATTAATTGTATGAGCTGGCATTTAAATTTGAAAGCATTTTGTTATTTAAATATTTTTAGTAATATTAATGCACCAGGAAGAGTGTGGAGGTCAAGGTGGGACTGAATTCCCTTTTTTTCTTTTTCTGCTGCGGTTCAGCATACTTTTCAGTATGAGTGACCCCTTGAATTTAAAGAACTTCTCAAAAACTAATTGTTAGTGTTTGGTATGAAGTCCTCAGCTGTTGTCAGGGAAGTACTTTTGATATGCGTTGTAGGACTGAAATCCTAGTATTCGTGATAGTTAAAAAATTCCTACTGCAAAATATGTAAGGCTGGTTATCTAGCTTATTGAGGAATTGCATACGTACTTATGCACAGTAGTTCTTTATTCATAATTTGTTTCTACAGAATGGGGACTATGTTGTTTGTATTCATCTATTAACAAGTTAATGCTGTTGATAATACCTGGACTTATTTATTAAATATGGCAAGTCTGGCCACATGGAGATTTTGTGTGACCTTGATTGGCACTGGCTTTAGTTAGAGAGCTCTGTAACTTGTTTATCATGCAAGTACTCCGTTGTGCTGTGGAGATTTGGTGTTCAGTACGATTCGTTTGTTACACTGAATTTATTAAAAATGGATTAATGTGTTACTTGCTCGTTTCTGGCTAGTTTGAAAGATATATTAATGCTGCTTGCAGTAAGTAAATAATCTGGTTTGTTCAGATTTTTTTCAGAAACTATTTTGACATATTTTTATCAAGTGGGATGTTCCATTGTGCAGCTGAGAGTTTGCTCACCTGTAGCATTATTGCTATGTGTATATTAAGCTTGAAATGCCAGGTTAAGTTCCTTCACAGAGACTTTTCTCAGAAAACTGTACATGCATGCAATTATAGTCTGTGTTTCAGAGAGAAATTATATTCTCCTATTCTTGGACATTCAAGACTAAATCTATAAAATGCTCATAGTACAATATCAATGTACAAAGTGTTTTGTGCATCCACACTACAAACTCTGCTCCCTTCAGTGTATATGGTGTCTGTTTGCACAGTGCTAAGTAGTATAGTTTAATCAAGGTGGAATGTAGCTTTCTTGTAGGGAGGCAGATGTGTGAGATACAGACATTCCCTTATTAGAACAAGCCAAACATTCTTGTAACTGTGACTTCTATTGTTCATCTCCATTTCCTTACTTCTAGTTAATTTTAAACCTCAGTTTATTACTATGAGGAGTTCACATATGCTTGTAAGAATAGGTAGATCAGAATTATAGCTGTTGCTGTTACTGTTGCTGTTTGATCTGAAACTAATGTTTAAAGATGATAGTTCAGTTGCTTAAGTATAAGATAGTAAATTTTCAGGATTTTAGCATGTTTAAATCTGCCTGATGGTTTAATGGCTGAGAAATTTAAATTAAATAAACACTTCTGTCACCTTAGATCTCAAATGGTTTAAACTGAATCAAACACTCATTATTGAGTAATGACTGTCATATCAATGTGATATGGTTTTTTAGAAAATTCTGTAAGCAGTCTTTTTGTAATTAACAAGATTACTCTTCTAACAAAAACTTAATCATGATCAAGAATTATGGTTTGCACTGTTATTTTCTAGCAGAAATAATAATGGTCTGTTAAATGTCTGGCTCTGCACTACTGTAGATTGCTCAGTAGGTTTGCAATGTATGTTTCTGTCTTTGTTTCTTTATACGTATTATGTGAAATCAGTGTAATGTCTTACGTTACATTCATGCACCACATCTTTTTGTTATGTATCCAAATATTTAAAAAAAACAACTATACGTTTCTTTTTGACTTTATGCTTCCTCCTGTCTTTGCCATAGCAACTATATCCTTGAATCTTTTTTCAGCCTGTATTATGTCTTATATTACTTTGATCTTTCCACATGTAAAAAAGATTCCAAACTTTACTCATTTTACATTCATACTAAAAACAGATCTTAACATCATATTTGATAACTTAATAATTTGTGCTTCTCTGTAAACCTTGCAACCTCTGCTTCTTTGATAAATAGATATATATATACACTATGGTTTTAGAGATTAGGAAGCAAAGAATCTTTTTTGTTTTTCTTTCTTCTTGTTGCTGCAGTTTAGAACTGTGATCTTTAAAATATTTGTTTAAAAATATGATTTTTAGTGTGTGTTGAAAATAATGACTATGCAGCTCTAAGTATAGATTTTTTTTCCCAGTCTGCAACGATAGCAGGTTTTTTAAAATGTATTTTCTATTGTAGTTAACTTGTGGATTTAAATATACCCACAGAAATTTACAAGAATACTATCTATAGTTTCTATGGAAAAAATGTCATCCTATAACAAAGTATCAGTTTTTCTTGGAAAAGACTTTCATTGCAATGGGTTTCAAAATAAAATCATAAGGTAATATTTTGTAAATTTCTCTAATACATAAAAAAGGATTTTTTTTTTCTATCAACATTCAGATAAAATACAGGTCATAGTTTAGAAATAATTATGCTTCTATAGATGTACAGTATTTTAGTGTAAATATAAACAACAATATCATTGTGTATTTATTGACAAAATCAAAATGATGTCTCTGAATGCCATGTATAGTCAGTCTAGACCTATGTGTTGATTTGAAGTTAAGTGGACACACAAAAAAGAATATTTGAAATGTTGAACAGCTCTGTTATTGTTTTTTGATTTGTAGCTAATGTGGTTGCATTTTTTTCTCAGAAAATAAATGCAAGAGGGCAACTCTGGATCATTTTTGTTGTGATATAGCTTTAGTAAGTAGAATTACTGTGCAGAGTCTCAGTGTGTGCTGCTGAAAACCTGGATGATAGTAAGGCAAATTCTAGCTGTCAAGTGCATGTCCCAGCCACTTAATAATGAATCAGTTATGCTGATACTGCTGATCAAAAACAACAAAAATATCAACATTGTAGAGCTAGAGTAAGCTCGTGTGTTTCTAATCTCAATGTCATGTTTTTACAAGCGGATAGCGTAGAGAAACTTCGTTGTTTGGTTTTAGATGGTGCTGAATTGAGTTAATTTTGAACATTGCAATGGAAAACTCGGTATTTGGGGACCTAACTTTTGAAACATTAGTCACTCTTTTTTGCTTATTTGGTTTATTTCAAATATTTGAAGCACTATGGAAAGAAATACAGCTAAAAGGAACTAGAAAGCTTTGGAAGAAGAATTTTTCATTCATTGTCTAATAAAGTGTCTAATACAGTCCTGGTTATATAATATACTGTGTTAGTGTGAACAGTTTTAAAGCAGTCATGAAAAATTGAAGGCGCTACTTAAAAGTGGAAAACTGCTGTATAACTTCCCTTCTTCATCTTATAGGGCAATGTAAATACAACCACATTTTTCTTCAGGTTGACTGGGTAAAAGGCATTTTAGGTTCAACTGCTGAATAATTTCAAAAAGACAACAGCTTCCTGTTTTCTTTCTTAAGAAAGGCTTAATTTTTTAGAGCAGATAAAAAAGATACAAATTGGAATTGCTGTCCTCATTTTGAATATTGATCAAACCACTTCTTAAACCCTCCACCTCAATTATAAAACACATTATTTTGTTATGACACAGTATCTCTTTTTCTGTTCTTAGCCTGAATTTAAAATCACTAAGTCAAGTTTTGTAATGTGTGTTAGAAAAAAAGGAAATGAAAAAGAGAACCTTTACTTCAGAAGTTTGTGAACAGAAAACGACGAGCATCTTCATCCTGCATAATGAAGGCAGATCATTGTATTTGGCTATGGACACAGTTTCAGACCGCTTCCTTTCCTGGAGGTGTTCAGTGTTTTTACCTCTGATAGGGGAAAAGAGGGAGGGAGGGGCAGGAGCGTATCTGACAAAGAACATACAGCGGTGTCTGCATAATGTTCAGAAGTTTTGATTTCTGAAGGCAGAAACCAGAAAATGCTCCATATGAATATATGTTTTCCCATTCTTTTACTTCATTTTGGGTAACATGAAGCTGCTATATTGATGCTGCCATGACACTTGTTTTTGTTTTCATATGTGCAGAAATTTTTATTTTTTTTTTCTTTACAGAAAGGTTTATCCATCCAGAGTACACAGATACTATATATGGGGGTTTTTTTAGCAGTGGTTTTTCTTCTGCTGTAGTTTTTTTGATGAAATTCCCTTCCCAAAGTTTATCCATCTAAAATTGTGGTTGGGTATGTGTCTTTGCAACTTTGGATGCACTTGAAGTCCAATGGAGCCCTTAGAAGGAAAATAACACAAATAGGTAGACAGATTTGCATCTACCGTCTCTTTTTCTATAAACAGCTTCCATAAAGCATTCTTAGCTTTTACCTGTTCACAATCACTTTTTCCCAAGTAAGTATGGGAAGTCCAAGAGCCTTTTGAACTTACTCTTTCCAGAGTAATCACTGAAAGTGTGAGAACTATGGACAAACAATACTTAAGTCGATAGTAAAATGTTTCTGAAGGACAATTTTGGGAAACTACCACCACCTGCCCACCAGCCCTCCAAAAAAAAAATAAAAAAAGCCACAGAAGAAACACAACCAGCAGCTTTCTCTCCGAACCAAAACAAAGCATCATGTTTGCAACCCATCTGTTGCGTGTCAAATTCTGAGTCAAAGTGTGTCAAATTCTATTTTGTATTGTAGAGGCCCCAAAAGACTTCATTTGCAGATGCATCAGGCATTGTTACAAGGAAAGTGACTGGGATTTAGGATGAATAAGCATTGGTTGCAATATGGAGATAACTTTATGATAATAGTGTGGTTGCTGGTTGCTTCAAGTGCATTTATGATTTTACCAGCTACTCTCTTGCTGGTATCTCTAAGCATCATTTTGCTTTTAAAAGAGTGATTTTTATTCTATTAAACTCCAGGATGCTGTTCCAGGTAATGGATGGTGTGTGAGTAGAGCACAGTATGAATACCTGGATACACAACTGTTAGAGGGAGAGAGATTGCTTGTCAGTGATTGGAATTCACCGAGGCATATGATTCACTTGTACAGATGTAACTTTTCTGTTTTGAATATAGGAGGTTGAAAGTAAAGTTCATGCACTACATTGGTATGGGAACATCCCCAGCTTCGGGGAAGGCCATGATAACTTAATGTATACCTTAAGAAATGGCAGTGGCTCAAAGACTGGTGTACTTGTGCCTTTATGCTAGAAACTGTGAATGCCTTTGTTCTCAGTGCTGCCTTTGGGAGGTAGGCGGTACAGAAAACTATTGATTAACAACTGGTTTTAAACTGTACCTGAAATGTTTCCTGCTTCCTGAAGGTTCCTTGCTTCTAGTTGTTTGATGCAGAGAAGTAAGTCTTGTGCTATCTTTTTTCTTTTGTTTGTTTGTTTGTAATGATGCTTGTGCAGCATTCTGTTTGGAATAGGTGCAGTGACCTGTCTCCAGGCTGTCATTATGTGTGGTCTGTTCCTAATGCAGTGGAAAATTTTAATTCAAGTCTGTTTTTTTAATTGAAAAGATTTTTTTTATTAGACAATTGCCTTCTATATAAATTGACATCACTAGCTGTTGCTGGAGGCCCATATATTTACTTGTTTCAAAGTGAAGAATTTGGTCAGGATATAGGTTTCTAATGGATCTTTAATGCAAATTTTTTTCTGCATCTAAAGCTAGACTTTCTGTTGAAAATCTGCTTTCATTTTTATAGCTTTTCTTTCGTCACCAAACTTTTCTTTTTATCCTAGTAAAAAGAGTGAGTAATTTCTGCAGATATCTGTCACTTAATAATAACAATAAAAAGAAAACCCATTTTTATCATGAAGGCAGCGTTCTAACTATGAATAATTTTTAAGAAATAGTGGTTCTCTAGATATGGAGATTTTTCTGTTGCTGAAATGGAACTCTTTCATTTCAACAATTTCCTAGGAAACTAGAGATAAATGTAGAGGGAGTTTTCCTCTGACTTCCAAAAAGGTTGAGTTTTGGGGCAGCAAAAGCAAGAGATAATGCAGCATTGAAGTGATTTTTCTAAAATAGACAGGGAACATTATCAGCACATACTGGTTAATAAAGATAGTTAGACATCTGAAAGACTTTTTTAACATTATTTTATAAGTAATCTTGTTAGGTTTTCTGGTGATTTTTTTGGTTGGGTTTTTTATTTTGTTTTTTGTTTGTATGTTTTGTTTTTTTTTTTTACCATCAGTATATTATAATAACCATAGATTAGGTAGATATATAGTATTTTGTTGCAGAAAGGCAGATATATTTTTGGGTTTTTTCAGTGACACTTCCTTTTTCAGTTACAGCAATTCATATTTGGAATTTTGGGTGAGACTGGGAGATTAGGGAATAGCTTTTTTCTTACCCAAGAGAAAGAACAATATTAAGAAAACGAAGCTGTATTTTCCTTTAGCTTGTTATGGAATACAACTATACAACTTCATATTCAGTTGTTTTCCTTAGTGGTTTGTACTTCATCTGAATTGTTGTGTTTTATTACTAAATATGACACAGATCTTGCAGGGGAGTACAGTAAAGTTATCATCAGATTTTCTTAAAGGTGGTTTGTGATTTTGGAGTTGTATAAATTATTCTTATAATTTTATTAATATTTAAATTAATGAATTACAAGCTAAGCTTCAGTTCATATCATGAACTACTACTACTATTGAGCTATGTCCTCACGTATTTCGATATTTGTCATGTGTTCTGGAGAGATTTCTATCTTAGAAAATACAGTGCAATTGTCATTAAAACCTAAAATATGTTAGGATTTCTTTAGTTGCTAATGAAATATCTTGAAAGCTGCTGGACAGGACAGATGACTTTTAAAATTAATTATAATTCACTGAGGCACACTAATCTATAGGAAAGTTCACCTCTGCACTATTCCTGTCCAGTTGTTGTCTCAAACAATTATCAGCAAGTTACTGTTCTGGTATGAGCCATATCTGCTTGAAAGTGAGATGAAAAAAAAATTAATGAGGGTGCATGAATGCTCGTTAAGTAGATACAGTTATGCTCAGTTATGCTCTCTACATTCTTCACTATGACTGTTGAGATTGAGGCAATGTAATCTAATGAGACCACACAAACAAGTGTGCTGATTGACAGCTCTTGCTTTAGCAATAAAAAATGTTGGCTAAATTCCTATTTTGTTTCAGCATAATGCTTGAAGTGCTTGTGCACATAAGGACCTTGAATTTAACTTACACTATGGACCGTTATTGTTTTTTTCTTTATTCAATTATGTAAATCCATTTCATTGCTTTTATTAGAAACAGTATATATGATTTTTAGTGATGATTGCAAGGGAATCATGCATCATTTAGTGGTTATAGCAAGGGAATACTGAGGAGGTTGATATTTATTTTTGCTGGGAAAAGAAGAGAGCACCTGTTCTATAAGTTAGTTTCAAAAATTTCAAAGGATTTTATTTCATAGATTTATTACTCCATTATCAATGATATGCAGAAACACTGAACAGTTTTTCTTCCAAATTATAATCAAAGACACAGAGGTAGATTAAAAAAAAAGGAGAGTGAGGTGTGTGTCAGATTCAGCATATGAAAAGTAAATTATGCTAGACAGTTGATAAAATTTTAGTTCTTTTGAGAAGATAACAATTTTTCTAAGCAAAATAAATATGATAGGTTTAACCTCTGGACTACAGAAGGATTGCCATTGTACCAACATAATGAAAACTGGAATTAGCTGCAGACTTGTAAAACAGGTAAATTTGAGAGAATGTGGGGAATATTGAAAAAGGGTGCATTCGACTATGAGGCTATTAGTTGAGTTTCTGAAGGACTGGTTTTGATTATTTATTAAATAGTCTCAGTGATTTGTTATGTATGTTAAGAAAAGGCTGAACTTTGTGATGGCAGAGTTTGGAGGCATTTTCAAATTCAAGAAGGGTAGGATGTTACAGAAACTAGATGAGTAGAAGAAAGAAATATGAGAACAAAGCCAAATATTTAAATATGATTGGCTAATTTTATGTTACTTTTAAGTGCCATTAATTCTGAAAGAGCTTGTTCTATTCAAGTACATTTCAAGTAATCTCAGGATATTTATACTATATATGTACGATCTACAAAATCAGAACCATAGGACTTCTTTCATACAAACATTTTAACTGTAACTTCACTTGTTTCTATTTAAACAGAACTTTTCTAACATAAAGAAGAAATTTCAGTGTGTTCAATCCCTTGTTCACATTGCTAAATGCTACTGTATTTGCCTAACTGGTATTTACCAGCATGCTACGGAGTCCCCACCGTGTACCTGATGGCTGCAGGGGGGCCAATACATAGAGCAGGATAGGAAGATAGGTAAAGTTTTGTAGCAGTCACTAAAAGGTTTGTTACAACCTTTGTGTGGCCTTGCTTGCATTCATCTGCTAACAGTTGATTATGGAGACCTGTAATAGCTGACTGACTACTCACAGGGTGGCAGAGTATTGGTGGTGTTTGAGAATGGAGAGTGTGAGTGCAAGTGTAGCTATATCAGAAGAAGACAAAGAAACCTGGTCATTAAACACCTGAGAAAGAATTAGTTTGAAACAAGCTATCACTTTTCCAGTCCATTCACATGCATTTGGTATTGTGTAAAAGCATGGCATAGAACTTGCCTTCCCTTGTGGTCGGGGAATCAGCTCTTAGAAACTGGAAGTGCTCATGCCTGAACATGTGTGAACACAAACTTTAGGTTAGTGCTAGAATCTGTAATTTTTACTTCAGTTTATGTACATATGGGTATTTATATGTGTATATGTATTGACTGTTTACAAAAAAAAAAAGTAAATAAAGGTAAGGGAAGAAGAGCAGAACAAATCGTGGATTTCACAGAATTGTTTCCAGTAGGGGAAGCATTGTCATTAATATATTTACAAGTCACGCTTTGTAATGTGACTTTCAGTTCTACTGTCCCAGACTCAAGGCAGATTAAATCATAGATGCGTAGAAGCTGCTGGTATCATCAGGTGAGGAGATTAAATGGATTTGAAATATTTAATTAAAAAAAAGCAAAGATCATGTTGTAGTGCTAAGATGTTTTCTTATTGTTTATGAAGAGTGTTAGAAAGGGAAAAGAGCTGTTTCAACCAAGAGAAATAAGTAAAAACTAGTAATGAATAAATTTAAACAGCAGATTGGTTCCAGACAAGTCGTTCAGAGAGATTCAGGGATACTTACCTTGTGAATGCCTCTTTAAGAAAAAGACCTCAATATTTTGAAGGTAAACCTAACAAAAATATGAAAAATGTATATGCTGTTCTTTGTTACAGAAGTGACCTGAACTTTGGACCATGAGTTCCTATTTTACATTTATTAGATGACACAGGCGTTGGTGTTATTGTTGCAAAAGTGCACAATTAAGGGATAGATTTGCATTCCTTTATCTTCTCTCCCCTGCTCCCGTACACCACATAAGGTAAATGTTGATGAGCAGCAGGTTTACCAGGGGTGCGTGAGGAAGAGGGTGGGTTGCGGGTTGCAAGATGGGAAATCCACAGTGATTTCTCTGTTTTTTGGTTTGCCCCTCAGATTTTCTAGCTACCAGGGATTGTAACAAGGGGTAAGCAGTCTCACTCTGAAGGTTCAAACCCAAGCATTTGACCTGGAAGGCCACTGCTACTTTTAGGCTGCCATTCAGTTAATGCCATCATCCTGGAGATCTAGAGATAGTCCCGCTGACTGGTTATATGCCAGTATTTGATGTCTTAGGTTGGTAGAAGTGACCCATCCTGATCTCCAGACATGCTTCAGGTGCTTTGAGGTACTTCAGGGGCTGGTGTGGGAGTGTTCTTTATTATCTCTGATATCCTTGATCTCCTGCTGCCTGTGAAACTTGGCAGACCACTGCTGACTGTGGCTCCTCATTCAGTGTCAGTCAGGATACACCAGCTCCTCCCTAGTAATCCAGGTTTGCTATTCTCGTCCATCTGCCCCTCAGTTTGGAGTCTCATGAACTCCCCAGCTGTTTCTTGTCACAAGTTAATGATCAGTCCTTTGTCAGGCTGGTACTGCCCCCGCCTTTGTGGTTTGTGAGGCACTGACAGTGCTATGAGGTGACAGTGGTAGCTTAGTAAGCTTTTTGTCCCTCTTATGTCAGATCATTCATTCCTGCCCTTGCACTACCCCATCTATTTTACTTTCATGTCTTGGGGTTTTTTTGTACAGTCACTCAGAGAATTAGGTTGAAAGCCTGATCCAGTGTTTCCCTGCTGGAAATATCTTGAATTGTTTTAAGTTGATATCAGGGGTTAATAAAAGAATTAAAAATAACATCAGAATACATAAAATACCCTCTATAAATCTGTTCAGCAAAATTACTTAGAGATGAATAACGTATGTGCGATATGTGCTCTGCAATGAAATTACTTTCATGTAATAACTAGTAAAAAATTGTCTTTGTTGTGAATTGAAATATTGTTCATCTATAAGGATATTTAATAAAACTGATTTTGAGAGCTGGGTGCTGGTAAAACTATACAACACTATTTCACACAAGTGAAATAAACCCTGTGGTTTAAAGGAATGAGATGAGATCTTGATGGAATAATTTTTTTGTCAGAAATGTATCTTCAGCCTTTGTGTACATTCAGATGGTACTTGTTAACTACCAATCTTACAGTAACAAAGATCACATCAATTATGAAAAATATTTCTCTTATCAGTTACAGTGTACTGTTCTGAGACAAATGACCCTTAAAAACAAATGATTAATTGAAAACATGTAACTTTTGTTTGTAATTTAACATGATAGCAAATTTCACGAATTTTTTTTCTGTGCCATATTTCAGTGGCAGGCAAATCTGGTGCTGCTAGATGGGGGGGATCCAATTCTCTTTCTTGTTTGATAGTGTTTTACATGGCTGTGCAGGGAAGTGGCACAACTGAAAACTAGCTTCTGGAATTCACCATACAGATAAAAATAGTGTCAGGAAAATGGTGAACAGCTTCTTTCAGATGCATTGCAAGCTTCTGCTCAGCTGAGATCACGGGATGCTGCTCTTTGAACAACAGAATGCATGTCAGTTCATTAATGCTGAAGGAAAGAGGTGTGACTGATGTCTTCTGCCCTGTTCCTGGTTCCATGGTCTGCTCCACTTTGGTGCTTATTTGATTACTTCACAAGCTGATTAAACTTGCCACTTTGATAGCAAACTTCTTTTTCCCCCGTTAATTTTTCCTTCATTTTTGTGACTTGCAATTTTTGAAGTACATTGATTATTATGTTGGCCTTTTCATAAATTATAGGAATATGCAAGCAAGGGAAAAGCAAAGCATGTAAGGGAAGGAATGGACTCCCATCTATTACCAGAAGTACTCAGCTGTGTCTTCATACTGTAACTTTTGGAATCGTAGAATAGTTGGGGTTGGAAGGGACCTTTAAAGGCCATGTAGTCTAACTCATCTGCAATGGGCAGGGACATCTTCAACGACATCAAATTGCTCAGAGCCATGTAAACTTCAAATGTTTACAGGGATAGGGCACCTACCACCTCTCTGGGCAACTTGTTCCAGTGTTTCCTCATTCTCACTGTAAAAAAGTCACCTATATATCTAGTCTAAATCAACCCTTTTTAGTTTAAAGTCCTTGTCCTCTCACAACAGACCCTAATTTCTGTAAGCACCCTTTAAATATTCAAAAGCTGTAAGATAGTCTCTCCGGAGGCTTCTTTTCTCCAAGATAAACAAACCCTGCTCCCTCATCCTGTCTTCAGATAAGAAGTGCTCTAGCTCTCTGATTATTTTTGTGGCCTTCCTCTCAACCTGGTCCAAGAGGTTCATGTCCTTACTGTGCTGGGGACCCCAGAGCTGGACACACCACTCCAGGGGGGGTTTCACCAGAGTGGAGTTGAGGGCCAGAATCACCTCCCTTGATCTGCTGGCCGCGCTGCTTTTGATGCAGCCCAGGGTGTGGATGGCTTTCTGGGCCACAGCTGCACACTGCCAGGTCATGTCCAGTCGTTTATCCACCAGCACTCCCAAGTCCTTCTCCAAAGGTGAAAAACTTGAATTACTGTATGTTCAAAGACTTCTAGTCTTTGAAACTCAAGGGCTAGAAATATCTGTATTAAATTGAATGTTAAGATTATGATGAATTTTGACAGGGTAGTGAATTAAGGTATAAAAAGGAAAAAGATACTTGTACCTATTCTTGTAAATAAATAATGATAAATACCAACATTTTCAAAACTTGCACAGTAAGAAGGACTAAAATTAGCTTGTACATTTGGCTTTGGTCTGGAAACAAGCCAAGTCCAGCTTGTAGAAGCTATTTTTTTAAGTTTAAAGAGTTTTAATATCAAATAAAGTAATGAATTCTTCATTAAAAGATTAAAAAAAGAAAAGTTTAACTAGTAGAATCAAAAAAACTGAAAAAAACTGAGAGCATAGTTTAAGAAATACAGAGACTGCAGCATATTAAACATATTTAATGGATTCTACATAAAATCTATAAGCAGCAAAAGCCATGTCTTTGAGTGTCTGTTTTTCATTCAGGTGTCACTTAAGTGTACATGCTTGTATTTTAATTCTGAGGACTTCAGTAGGTTTCTGATTGTAACTGCTTTGCTGATTTAGAGCTAAGGTGTTAAAATTTTCATACTATTGAATTTTGAGTATGGATAAAGACGTAATAAAAATGCTATACAAAAGTATGATTTATTGCTTCATGTCTGCCTTCCAAAGAAAGAAAAAGAGTAATGCCTCTTTTTTCCTGCTTTCAAATGCTGAAGCTCTGAATTATTTCTGTTTGACCAATACTGAAGTTTCTCCAAGCTGGACTTTGGGGGGGGGCACCACGATGGAGCAAGAAACACAACTTGCATGGTCAGTAGAGGAAGTTTTAGAATAGGTCAATAAAGTGGACAGTAACAGATTGCTAAGACCAGCTGGTATTCACCCTGGACTTCTAAGGGAACTGAAGGATGAAACAGCTGAGCTATGAACTGTGCTGTGTAAACTATTACTTGAATTTATGCCAGCATCAGAGGAAAGGAAGCATGGTGACAAATGTGATGACAGTTTTTAAAAAGGCTTGGATATCTACAGTAGCCAAAGTTGATACCAGTGGTGGACATACTGTAGATAATAACTGATGAATGACAGAATTAGTTAACAATTTAATAAATTGCTGATATACTGGCAACATAGGTTTTTGGGAACTGTTAAAAAGGAAAACAAAATATTAAACAGCAGTGTCACTGTAAAAGTTTAAGCTGTGCCCGCATCCTGCGTACTTTGTGAGATTTCCTTTTCTCTTATTAATAAAAAGTATAGTAGAGATACAGCAAAACTGATCAAGATTATTAAATGAAGTCTTTCTTTGTACAATGCATAATTAAGAATTGGAACTCCGTGCTGAGGGACTTAATGTTTAAAATTTATTAGGTTTAAAAAGCAATTTGGAAGAACAATCCGTCAACAGTTATTAAATGAAAAGATTTTGCTCTGCAATTCAACAACATCTGAAAGGCAACTATTGGACACCAAATAATGGAGATGAACAGTTGCCATTCCAATTTACAATCAACAATATTATGGTGTTTCTTGAATCAACCATGCTCACCTTGGGTACAATGCACTCAGGTCTGTTCTTCAGCTTTTGATGCCTTTGACAAGTGACGGATCAGCTTTGTAAGGCCCAACCAGCTAAATCTTGATGGTAGGAATATATCTTAAAATTGGGGAGATCTGGAAACTACAGAATTATGTATCTACTGGTACTAGACTGTTCTGCTGGGAGCAGCAGTAGGTTTTGCTTTTCCCTGTCCATCAAACTCCATTGTAGCAGAAAGTCCATTTCAGCCTCCCCTTTTATCTTTGCCCTCAGACAAGAATTAATGAAGTTTTAGATCTTTCCAAGAGTTGAATTGGTCTGGGTTAAAACTTTCAGTTCTACTGTGGAGCCCAGGAGGTGTTCAGATTGTAGCTAAGAGAGTGATTATTCTGATTTTTGTATGCCATATTTTGTGAGTATTTTAGATAGTTACTTCTTAACAAACAGGACTTCTGGGTTGATTTTTTTTTTTCTTCAGAATTTTATCAGCTAATGTTAAAAAATGTGAGAGCTTAATGTTCTTGGTTTAGAATGAACTATCATTTAAAACAGATCTCATCTCTGATGAGCAGTCCCTGATGCCAACAATTGTGTTGATACAGCCTTAGGTTGCTTAGTTTGAGAAGCAAAATATTTATCAGCTTCCTGGTCTTTCAGTGTTCAGGCATTCTTACTACTTCTGTGGGCAATGCCTGGTAACCTTATTTTATCCTTGTTTTTATTTAAAAAAAAAGAAAAAAAAGAGGTGTTTTCAATGATGTTGTAAAGTGACTTAGATGTAGTTCACGATTTCTTTTGTATTTTAAAGTAGATTGTCACAAATAACTATGCTGGTGAACAACTCAGTATGAAATGTGCAAGTGGAGGTGATTGCACCTGTATAGTGTCATGATCTAAGTAATAGGCTTGGTGGTGGCCTTTTAAGTTTTCTTTTTTGTTCTTTTGATGTAAACATTGGCTTTGTTTTGTTGCATGTCATATTGTGGGACAGTAGTCATGAAGCTGTTAAAACAATTCAAGTCTTCAAAAGTTTCTGTCTTGTCAGTCAAAAGACACATATTCCTTGTCCAGCCTTTGATTTCAATGCTGGTGAGGCCACACCTGGAATACGGTGTTCAGCTCAAGGCTCCCCTGTAAAAGAGAGACTTGGACGTACTGGGAAAAGTCCAACAAAGGGTCATGAAGATGGTGAAGGGACTGAAGCCTCCCTCCTGTGTGGAAAGGCTGAGAGAGCTGTGAATGTTTAACATGGAGAAGGGGAGGCTCAGGAGGGTATTGTCAGTTAATGTAAATAATGAAGGGAGAGTGCAAGGAGGATGGAGCCAGACTCTTTTCAGTAGTCCCCACTGACAGGACAAGAGGCAATGGGCACGAACTGCAACACATGTGATTCCTCCTGAACATCACAAGCCACTTTTTTATTACTGTGAGGGAGACTGAGCACTGGCACAGTGTGCCCACGGAGGTTTTGGACTCTCCCTCCATCCTTGGGGATATTCAAAAGCTGCCTGAATACAGTCCTGGGCACCTGGCTATAGATAGCCCTGTGTGACTAAGGAGGTTCAGCCTCCAGAGGTCACTTCCAACCTCAATAGTAGTTGATAGCAAGGTACTCCACATTTTAGTTTCGAATAACTAAGAAGTTTTGCAGTATTTGTTATTTAGCTACAGCCTCATTTTCTATTAAAGTTCTGTTCCTTTGATTCCAGATAACTTTCAGGAGATACACACTGCGGTTTTTCAGTTGAATACCCTGCTATATGGGACATAAGCTATCATTTACTTTTAAGAATTAGAGTTCTCTACAGATGAAGTAGGCATCTACTTTCATAATGACACTCAGTATGGGTACATCCTTTGAGTCCATGACCCCAGGCTTGTTCTTTCATTTTTCAGTGAAGAGAGAATGCAGGATGACTTGTCTTAGCTAACAAGCTAGGAAAAGTGTAAGGTCATGTGTAATTTTCTGTGTGCTCTGTTACTTACCGGCAAAATAACTCCACTGAGTTTTCTGTGTAATGTAGTTTTCAGGTTTTATCTGAAACAGGAGTTCAGACTTTTAAAAATAAGTGTTCAGATCTAAATGTTCAGATATATTCCTTTAGAAGCTTGTGTTTCATGGGTATACAATGATTGTGGGTAGCAGATTATGTGAGACCTGTGGCAGAAGTCGAAATGTGTATTGCAGTTCATGAATGTAGATTATTTCAGTGGCACCTACCAAGAATGTAATTGTTTCAAGTTCTACAGAATAACTCCACAGGATCCGGTCCACAATTTTATGAAGTGCTATTCTGTAGGCTTCCAACTGTAATGTCTGTAAAACAGTCCTGTCACCACTCTTTTCAGGACCCTAATTTCAGTCAGGTCATTACCACAGATGGAGATAGTTGACTACGTTTGAATGTGTATATGGATCTGAATCTGAAGGACACAGTAACAGCAATCTGTCCAGTATCTAAAACTCATTTGCAGTATTTGTCAGTCTGTATGCTGGTAAACACATCTGTTAATTTTAGTATTGTTGATAAGGATGTGGGGTGTGAAGATAAGAGGAACTGCTAGGGGTGGGAGGTACATTCTGTGTGTTTTAAAGTGCTCTAGCACTTTGTTTCTCAGCGTGAGGGCAGAGCAGGGGCAACAGGTGAGGTGTTACTGATGAAACAGTGTCCAGCTCAGATGCTGGGGCTATGTGTATGTCCCACAGTGGGATAGATTTACCATATAGACAGACAGAACTTTAAAGGGTGTGTGTTTTTTTGTTGTATAATATCCGAGGGGAAAAAAAATAAAAGTAATTTTGAAAACGTTAATGGTTTAATAAGATCAAACTTCTGGAGCCATGAGAACTGTTATGTGTATTTTGTGATCCCCTGGTTTGATTCTTCTCCATTGGCATGGTAACACTTCACATCTATTTCCTTCAATAGTCACCTCCTTTCTGCAACAGCTGCCTGCTCCCACTAGGCTGCTTTCTTTTTCTTCCACTGTAAGCCAATGTTCCCATTTTGTTTCTTGTATATGCTTTCCCCTCTATTCCAGTGCCCTCCACAAATGAAAATTTACCTGCTTATTTTCTTTGATTTGCTTTTAGTCTAGATATTTACTTCACCTGTTTAGATATTTCTATTCATTCCCCTCTGCTGTGGGATTTTTTTCCTTTTTTCTTGTTGGACATAGATAATAGTTATGTTTCCTGGGCTTTTGGGGTGTTTTTTTTAGGTTTTTTTTTTGTTTTGTTTGTTTGTTTTGTTTTGTTTTTGTTTGTGTTTTTGGGTTTTTTTTTTTTTTTTTTATTTTTGTTTCTGGGTGTTCCCCCCCCCCCCCCGTTTTTTTTTTTTTTGCCAACTGTCGTGGTTTAGGAGTGGTACTCCCTCATTTAGTGCTCCCCTCCTGCCTTCAATGGGACATGAAAAAGGCAGAGATCATGGGTTGAGACAAAAGCAATTTACTGGAATCAGCAATGAGATAAGAAGAGTAACAGCAACAATATTAATAACAAAAGTTTACCAAAAGAGAGTGGTTTGCAGGTAAAAATTGCTCACTGACTAGGACACTGAACAAGCTGGTGGACAGACCATCTGCCCCCATGTTTTTCCCCCAAGCCCAAGACAATGAAAAACATGGCAGACAGACCATCCATCTGGTCAGGAGCAGCGTTATCCCATCACTCCGTTTGTCACTTGGTCCCCTGGAAAAGGGATGTCCCCTCCTTCCTCCTTTACAGGATGCGAGAGCGTCCCTTTTCCCTCCTTCCTGGCTGTGAGGTGAGATGGGATCGAATAGCACAGCCATGCCTACATGGCTCTAGCCTCTGCCCCCTCATGGCTTCTGTAGAAAGTTACCCATGTCCTTTGCCAAACCAGCACATTAGCAAAGGAGGTAAAAACTCCTAGAGGATGTATTTTGAGGGAGAAGTACAATATTTCAAATGAGCAAGAAAAGTTATATGTGTTCTCTGCTTCTTATTGCTACCAACTACATAAGGACGTGCCCTGAATTCAGCTGAAGTATCATGTAAGTTTGTTGCATAATTGTAGGACTCTGCATACAATTCCTGCATGAGTTTCCTAGAGCAGATATGTTTTATGCTTATATGTTTTTCCTTAGTGTTGTGGTGTCTTAAGTGATGCTGTAACATTGTGCATAACCCTGTCCTGGGTGAAAATTCCTGAGGCTATTGGCCAGCTCATTTGCAGCATTGTTTCTTGATCTGGAAGTAGGGAATGAAGTAGTGCATGTTTAACTGTTATTTTTTTTCTTTTTTGCATGTTTGTATATCTCTGTATTATCTCTGTTATAAGACTTGTAATGGATAAATTTTGCTTTCTAGTGCTGCTTCCAGCAAAAGGCAAACTTTTTTTTTTTTCTGCCCCTATTAGTATCCAGTTTGAAGGTGTGAGGGCCAGTTTAAGCAAATTAATAAATTTAGGTAATTTAACTTCTTTGTATAGTGACTACAAAGGAAATTATTTTGTTTCTTGTAAAGTTCCAAGTTTCTTTGCAAAGTTGCAAAGTAGCCATAAAGCATTTTACTGTATTTTCATTGAGGCATGAAGATGGCTTGGTACCTGTGCTACACAGATGTAGAGGTCTTCTAGGGGAATCTGCAATTCTAGTGTTGATAAGACTTTGAGGCCACTCAAAAGTCATGTTTTTAAGAGTCACTATTTTCAGTGTGTAGTTGAAGAAGTTAAGAAATTTGAGAGGTCTGTTAAAGCATGTAACTGAAGGAAAAAACAGTCATGTGATTCTGGGACCTGTAGTGCCTTGACATATGCTTCTGGGTTCAGTAAGAGCTCTTCTTGAAGCATAATCAGAAAAAGTGAGCCTTTAGTGGTAACCTTCTTTTTATCCAGTAGCTTTAATGCCATTCTATTCCTTTGAGATATAGGGTTCTCACATTGGTGGCAAAAACCTACTTTTGTTTTCATCTGTGCAGCAAGCAGGGTATGTAGCTTTTTCTGGTACAGGAGAGTGCCTACCATTCTGTTACGTTTGTGCTAAAAGAAATGCAAGGTCAACCGGAATTTGTGGATAGAGTGTCAACAGACAAAAGTGGAGGATTGTGGCTTTGTAAACCCATTTTCCAGGACCCTGGAAATCAGTCCTTCTTTTCTGCTTTATGTCTTTGCTTAGTGATTTTGTTTTTGCAGAAGACAGGTTCTTTTCTGCACTCTGGCATATCCTCAGGAGCATCATGCTGCCTAGCAGGTGTAGAGAATCAAAAGTGATTTAGGAGATAACTCAAATTCACGTCTCCACCTACTTGGAAGTGACTTGAATCTGGTTCCTTCAATCCCTTTGTGAGGTCTTGAAGTCCCTATGTCTTTGGTTGTATCCTAGACAACAAAACTCAAAGACCTCAAGAGGTCATTTAGTTTGTGTCCCAGTCCGTGGCAAAATTTATTGTGCTTAGAAAAACATCTTTTAAGAATGATGTAGCTCTCAAATATCTCTCTTAACGTTTTTGGAATTAATTTCAGCTTAGGGAAATCCTCTTGATAATTCATGCTTATGTCTACTTTTGTCAAGGATCATCACTGAGCTAGAAATTTTAATCCTATGTCTTCTTGACAAGACTTCTCATCTATATCTATCTCCTTCAGAAGTCAGTAGCACATTGTATTATTGTAGGATATTTTCTACTCTCAAATATTTGAAGCATGTATAACTTAATTTGGAACAATCATACTGTAAAAGCTTGGAAATGAATTTAATTTCTGCAATAGTATGCAGAATTAGATAAACAGTAGCAATACATTTGGTAAATAACATTTGACAGTGAAGATTTGTGCTGGAGGGAAGAAGAAAGAAAAGAAAAAAAAAAGAGTACAACCAGATTGTATTTAAGGAAAAATTAGTGTGGTTTTTGATTTTTAGTTTGTTTGTATAATAATTCCTACTAATACCTTATCAAAACTATGTTGTTATTTTAAGTGAAATTCTTATGACAATGTGTGAATAATGAAAAATAAATTTAGCTTACACAATGTATTCGGGAGATTCTATTTGTATGAATTATTTTCTGAAAAGAAAAAATAAGCCAAAATCTCTGGCAATGTTAATCTCTGTTTATGCAATCACTTTGTGGTATTTTGTAATAATGTGATTACATAATTTATTTAAAAATACATCTTTTTGAGGGGGGAAGGAAAATAGGTTTATGTGTTTACCTATATGCTATATGGGTATATAACAACTCATTTATATTTTAAGGTAATGTTAATATTTTAATAAGCCAGTGGTCTTTGTTAATTTTAGTGCATATATTTAGACAAAAGCAATCACAAAAATAGATAGATGTCTCAGTCTTGGGACATATTGCCATGTTTTTTAAGATTTGTTATTGTTAAAATCTGATTCATAATCGTAGCCTGGCCAAGGTAACCAGAGTATGTTGCATGATATTTTAAATATGACGAAATTTGTACAGTTAACATTAGCATGTTTATTTAGGTTCTATATATTAAAAAAAAATAAATCTAGAAGACTAACAAGCTGACAGATTTGACTGAAGAGCAAAGTTTTGGAATACAAGCAATACATGCAAAACTCCTCTATTTTTTGTGTGTGTTTTATGATACATTGTTTTCTCTGTGAATTAAGTAAGCTTGATAGCAAATATGCTTTCTGAATTTATGAATGTTTCCTCTAAATATGAAGAATGAACCGTGATTGTATTTGTGTTTACTTTGGCAGTAAAAAGAGAGGAGGACAATTTTGAAGAAAAGAAATCCATTAAAAAACGCATCAAAGAATTAAAAGTTTTGGATCCTAAGATTGCACAAAATTTGTGTAAGTAGATTCTGTTGGGGTTATTTTCCACAAAGTAGCATATAAACATTCCATAAAAATGCCTTTCTCTCTTGTCTGATTGCCTGGTAACCACTTCAAGTTTAAAATGTGCTTAGGTATGTGTATATTGTTTGTAAGCCCAAGCATGTGAGTTGATACAACTGAAATACTTAAAAAGACCCCACAAGAATTTAAAGATTCTTCCTTGTTCGAGACTGCATATATTGAAGTGCAAGCATACAACTATGTATCTAATCTATCTGTATTTCAATATAATCATCAAGGAATTCTGCCTGCCCCCTTCCCCTGCATTTTCCCACCCCCTGGCAAAAGAAGGATGGTAATGTCTACAGAATGTCTGGCCATCTCATGAACTTTCTATAAAGTAGGCAATACTCGGTATTATAGAAGAATATGCGAACAAAGAAGATAAAGTTTTGTTGGCGAGGAGTGCTAGGAAGACTAGGTTCCTAAATGCCAACTGAGATTCAATAAGAAATAATTGGATTGCGGTGAATAAATAAAGAGTGTTTATAAGAGCATTTTGTTTTCTGTTTATATAGTTTTGGTTTGTCATGGTGCTTTAAGAGAAAACTCTAAGACTATTGAAAAAATTGTAATTGTCACTCAGCACAAAATAATGTGATAGCAGTGATTCTTCTGCAGAGTAGACTTGTCTCTGACTGCTTATGGAGGTCTGTCATGCTGTATGTTGTACATGACAAATGGATATGGAGAAGGCTGGAATTGAAAGAGAAGAGTAACTAAAATATATTAAAAAGTGTTATCTCTTACTTATATTATTTTGCATAGTGTTTGTTAATGCTACGACCTATTTTGCTGCTGTTTTTTAAGTAGAAGCAAGATAGTTGTTGTCTTGTTTCCTTCGTTATTTGTGGAATCTTTGTTTTAGCAATTTTCCTTGGATCTTTCCGTGTGCCTTATGAAGAGATCAAAAAGATGATATTGGAAGTAGATGAAACACAGCTCTCAGAATCCATGATTCAGGTAATGAAAATGACACTTAAAATTCCAATATTTCAAGAGAAGTTCCTCAGTAAATAGAAACCCATAGCTAAAAAAACCTCTTAATGTAAGCTTTTGGCTAATAAATAACTGCAAGAATCTTCTTTTGCTGTCAGCTCTGGATTTTTTTTTTTAAAATTTGTAATGCTAATATTTTTCATGAAAGCAGCTTGTGTTGTTTTTGACTGGGATTGACATGACTTTCTTCCCACTGTCTGGTATGGGGCTGTATTTTGGATTTGTGCTGAGCACAGGGTTGATAATAAAGAGATGTTTTTGTTATTGCTGAGCAGGGCTTACACAGAGCCAAGGCCTCTTCTGTACTGATATGCTGGCAAGGAGGCTGGGGGTGCATGGGAGGTTGGCAGGGGACACAGAGAGGACAGGTGACCCAAACTGACCGAAGGGACATTCCAGATCATACAGCATCATGCTTAGTATATAAAGTGGGGGGAAGAGGAAGGAACAGGGATAGAGTGGTGCTGTTTGTTTTTCCAAGTCACCATTACATGTGATGGGGCCCTGCTCTCCTGAAGATGGCAGAACACCTCCCTGCCCGTGGGAACCAGTAAATGAATTCCTTGCTTTGCTTTGCTTGTGTGCATGGTTTTGTCTCATCCTGTCAGTTTTCTGGCTTTTACCCTTCCAATTTCTTCTTGATCCCTATGAGGGGAAGAGTGAGCAAGTGGCTGCTTGGGGCTTCCTTGCTGGGTGGGATTAAACTATGACACAGCTGAATTTATATTCTCAGTTTTCCATATTGTCCACACCTAAATGGAGGCTTTTTCTTTGGGACATATGATGTTTTGTTTCTTCCCTCCTTGCCAAGTTTGTCTTTACTTTGTTTTTACCTGTGTCTTATCTGCACAAATCTCTTTTGTTTGGTTGGGGTTTTTGTTTTTTTTTTGTTTGTTAGAGTTGTAACAATCCTATATCTTGCCCTAGGGCATTCACAGCATTCACCACTCTTCTTCCATGGAGTTTATTTAGGTAGTGTCTTCCCTTTCAATATTATTAAAGCACAAAGCCAGTATGACTCTATGTGGAGCCGAAAGAAACTGGAAGTTCTTCTATATACAGTGATATTTAAGGGTTGAAAAGCTGAAGAATTTAGTGAAATAAATACAAATCAATAATTTTAGAACCATGGGAAAAATAATTTGGAAGGGGTGTCTTGAAGTCATTTGAGCCAAGGCTCTGCTCAAAGCCAGGTCAACAAGAGCAGTTTGATCAGGGCCTTTTCCATCAAATTTTTAGTATCTCCAAGGCTGGAGACCCCATAGACATTCTGGACACCTTTTCCAGTGTTGAGCACTTGTGGTGGGAAGTAACTGGAATGTTTATTGTTATAACTTGTGACCTTGGTCTTCTATTGCACAACTCCAAGAGCAACTTAATTGCACCTTCTTTGTACCCTCTTAGCTGGGTATCTGCACACAGTAAGTGCCCATGGGGCTTGCTTTCCTGGAGTTGAACAAACTGACTTCTCTCAATCTGTCCTTGCCTGTCATGTGCCATATTCCTGAGTCATCTTGATGGCCATCCTTAAATTTGAAAAGATGTGTCTTTAGAAAAATTACATATCTTTTGAACAGGACTCTGGCATACTGTGATGAACTTCAAATTACTGCTATTATGGCTCATAAATGTCAAAACACAATATATCAATAATTGATAATTACTATCAATCTACTAGTAATGTGGTGTAGGTTTTAGATAGCTAATCTCTTCAGCATACTTAAAAGTGTGTTACAGACAGGGGTACCACTCCCTACTGAAACAGGAAAGAGAGTTGAAGGTAGATTTGTTTTTTTCAGAAACAACTTTTTGCTTTTTTTTAGAAACCTTTTTGCAAGAATGTTGATTAGTTAAAACAAATACAGGTATTAGGGTCACAAAATTAGTTGTTACATTGAGGCCTGTTGAAATTCAGATGTGGCTTGTACTGCAACACATAGCAACTTGTATTCAGAGGTTAAAACAAGGCAAATCTGTATTTATATGGTTTTCCTGCAAAATAGATTTCCACCATATTGTAATGTCAAAGTAACACCCTACTGAGGATGCTGTGCAATGCTCAGTGTGCCCGTTTTCTTCCTGTGTGCAGTTTTGCCCTCACTTCTTGTCACTTGGATTTCAAAGATATTTAATCTCTGTTTAGCTATTTGGGCTTCACTTTCCCTTCTTCATTGAAGAATGAGTTGTTTCTCTTAAATATTTGAAGGAGCAAGCATGCACCATCATCTCCAGTGACAGTATATATAGTCATTGTATAATCCTCATTCTTTTGTTCAGTGATGCAGTTAATATTGGCACTGAAACTATTACTTTGAGGTTATTAGGATGAACATAGTTTACACTTCTAAATTGTTTTTTAGTCTAGATTGCATTTAGATCACTTTTTCAAGGTTTTCTTCATGCTCAAGAGCAGCATGATATGTATCTTTATTTTATTTTATTTGGTATAATAGTAGAAATTCTCTATGGTAGCATGGAAAGCTGAGAGATGAAATGAGCTCTGCTGTTATGTTCTGCTTGAACTCTGTCTCATATAGTCCATGCTTGCTCTGAGACTCTCTTGCACTATTTGGTCTTAGCAATGTTTTTCAACCATTAAAATTTAGCTTGTTAGAAAAATTAGGTCCTCAACAATAATATGAAGCAACCTGTATAAATAAATACTATGTATTAAAATAATGAAAAAATGTCATTTTGATAATTTTTGTGTATTATTTAAAAAAGGCAAAACTTATTTTTGCATTTAGACTCTAGGGAAAAAAGTCATCAAACCATTAATAGGTAGTTAATTAATGGCATACTTCTATGTGAAGTTGCAATAGAAGAAATATAGAGAGAAAATAAAGAGAAACATTTTTTTCATTGAAGTTTTTTTTGCATTTTTATCATTATTTTTAATTCTTCTATGGACTGTTATTTTCATTATAATTGTATATGCCTTGGGATAAAGAATGCCTAGTTTTATGTACATTTAAAACATCTAACAGACCCTAGCCCCACTGGAGTAGCTATGCAGTAGGCATGGTTAACAATATAATAGGAGATGACAATATAATAGGAGATAAACTTTTGACACTATGCTGATAATCTTGTGGCTCTATTAACTGATATTAACAATAAAGTATGTTGAAAGGCAGTGTAGCCTCTCTATGTACTTGGCATCAAAATTGAGTCCAAAGTGGTTTTGAAAGTGGTTGAGCCCTTTTGTGTTTGCTTTTGGATGGTAGTGGCAAATTTATTTAAGAAAAGGGTAAGAGAACTTGAAGAGCCAAAAGTGAGGTGAGAACTTATATCCTACAAGAGTACAGTGATGTTAGCAGCTGCTGTGATTGTGTAGAAGTCAGTGGAATGGAATACAAGTGATAATACTCACAATATCCTGTATGAACAGTCATACAAATCACTCAAGAATATGGACTGCATTTTTTTGCCAAGTGATTAAATAAACACTTGAAGACCTAATCAGGTGGAAAATTCAGTAGAACTTAGGCTTCAAATTTAATTTGCACATTTAGATGTAATAATTTTTATCAAATGGTTTCATCCAAGTTGCTTGTTTCTGGGTAAAACAACCCTATAATAACTTTGAAAAAGGGACTATCTGAGTTTAAACTTGAAAAAGGACTTAAGACACCCATCTTGCTTTGAAAGTGGTGGAAAAATGTGCCTTGTTGCTTCAAAAAGTTGGTATCTACCTTCAAATATGCTTAGGTTACTAAATAAATTTAAGTATTTAGCTTTATGTCTCTATTTTTACCTTCAAAATCCTTTTCAACTATGTGTTAAGGCCATGCTATGAAAATGTGTTCTGTGTATTTTGTTATTCTGAGAAGTGAGAAAACATACATAGGTTTGCAAAGATGTGTCTATTTTTCTTCATTCACGTGAGTTACCTTAGACAGTATGGTACTTCTCATTTCTATGAATTTCTTGCTCTCAGTAGGTTATTATTGTTTCATTTTAAATATGGTTCCGTGTGGCCTAATATTACTGTTTCTGAGGTTGGAAATCTGTCCTTAATCAAACTCTTTTTATGCTTAAGAAATAAAATGTGTTTTCTCTCTATCTCTCTCTGACCCCATCCCCCCACCCCTTGTCAGTTGGAAGTTAAATCTAGTGCTGAAAACTGTAAAAACTCCAAAAGTCATGTTGTAATCCAAAAACTTATTGACTTAGTCAAAATTCTTTCTCCTGCTTTTTCTCTGTTTGATATTCAAAATGTGTTTCATCTGTAGTTGTTCAAAAGCTTTATCTGAATACCATAAAAGCCACTTTGATATCAGCTGCTCCTTCAGTTTTGGTTGCTTTTTAAAAAATTTTGTGATGCTCAATATTGAAAATACTCATACAACACTTTACTGTTTTTGTTTTTCGGAAGTTCTGTGGGCAGTTTTTCTACATACAAAAACTATTTCTGCATCGGACAATAACATTTTAATTTCAGTAATGGTTAAGGAATTGCATTATATTAAGAGCTGTTTATGTGAATGTTGCATATCAAAAAAAGAAATGGGTGTGTTATGAATTTCTAATTTAAAATGTATGTTTTTACACTTTGTACCCTTTCATTTTTGCTCAGTGTTACTGATTTAGTGCCAGACATCTTCATCCATAATTAATAAATGTCAGTTTTTTTACAAAAATATTTTCCAAATGTAATAGTGGTAAGGATATATATGACTGCTGTTCTGCTGAAAATCAGTTTGACCATAACCAAATAAAGCTCCTAAAATTTAAGTTTCCATTATTATTTTAAGCATCATCATTCATGCATTTTTAATAGTTTTCATTTTTCTTACCAAAATCCTTGTTTGAGCATGGATCCTCTGTTGAAGCAGTCTACTGATTTAGGGATATTTTTCAGCTACTACTTAAAGAGTAAAATTCATTCTTCTTAAACCAGAGAAGTTTGTTAAGCAAAGCATTGGTATGACTTTTTGTCTTTCTGGCCTCTGAGAGGTAATTTTTATATCTTAAATGGATGAATTTACTGTAAAAGAAAAAAAAATAGGATCTTTACTGGGTAAAATTAGGGTTTTTTTGAGATTTTCAGATGGAGATTCTGTTTCCTGACTGAAGTTAATTCTATTTTGTTCATTGTATATCACCAAAGCTATTTACTTGAAAGGTAATAAAACAAATTTTGACAACCAAAATATCTGCCTTTTCCATCAAGCAATAGGGAAGTGCTGGATCTGATCTTCTTGTTTCTTTCTTGAAATACAGCCGTAGGTAGTGGGATGGCTGTGTTTCCTAGAGTGGCTTCAGTGTTAAAAGGATTGAAACTTCAGTTCAGGAGAGTGATCTTACCAGTAGACCAGGGAGTGGTTTAAGAAAGATAAATCTCTCATGTTTTTTTTACTGTGACAAAAGCTTAGCCAGTGTGTAAGGAACACAAGAGTCATAATCTGAGAAAAACAGCAGGCTAGAGGGACTCTGACTATTGCCTAGTAGTTACAGCAGTCTTCTTGGACAGAACTGAGCTACTGACTCAAGTTATATACCATAATTAAGTATTTGAGAAGCTCTTTATTTCCAGAACATCAGAAAAGCCATTTTTAGCTAACCTAGAAGAATCTAATTAGAGTGAGGTTCAGGTGCCTAAATGTAAGTGTCTTTATGGAGATACTAGGTGTCTAAGTGTTCAGGAAACTCCAGGGAGTCAGAAGATTCTTCAGATGAACAGATGAAGGTGAAATGTTTAGATTCCCTTACCTGTGTTCACAAGACATTCACTTACATGTGTCCACCCTCCACATATAGACTTCTGAATTCATCTGAAGCTGTATCCCACCTCTGATTTACTACTTGTAAGTAGGAAGTTTTCAGGCTATGTAGTAGTGTAAGTAAGTATAATGGGTTTAAACTTTTAGTTTGAAAAGGTAGAAAATACATTATTCTTTTTCAAAATACTTTTAATCTAGCATTAACAATTCTTGCCATCCTTTGGATGATAATGTTACCCTTGAAATTCTTGTTCTGTTTGCTTCGAAGTGTTCTGTTTGCATAGTGTCTATCAAGCATATTTTTTCTTTAAAAACAGTTTTAAAAAAGACTACAGAAGTGTCTGTAGAATCAGTGTCAGGTGCTGGCAGTATTGCATCATTTGCCTTTTACACTTCAATTTGTGTGTTGCTGTGTACATTCTACTGTCTTCAGAGAAGAGTGTTGTCTTGGAGCGTATGATAATGATGCATATGTAAACCCATTCGTTTACAATAATACAAGCAATGTAGAATCTGAGATTTTTAAGCCTATTTTTTTTCTTTATAGAATTTAATAAAACACCTCCCTGAACAAGAACAATTGAATGCATTGTCCAAGTTCAAGAATGAGTATAACAATTTGTCTGAGCCAGAGCAGTTTGGAATTGTGGTGAGTTCTGTTTTATTATCACCTTTTTTTTCTGGTCCTTTCTTGAAATACAGTTTTAATGTAATATTATAGAAAAAAAATGACAGCTGCTTCTTCCTTAAAGTGAAAGGATTCCAGACTGGGAGCAGAGTCCAAGTGCTTCCTTTCAGCTGGACTTTTATTGGACATATCCATGGATGTGGAAGGCCTGATTATTGCAATATTGCTGCTGGAATGATTTTTGATTCACTTTGTTTTAAAAAGTAATTTACTTTTGCAAAAGAAGCCAAACCAAAACCATGAAAATGTTGTTAATTTCTGTGACAAAGTTTCACTGGGAGATACACACCTATTTTTGAACTTCTGTAGCTAAAATCGTTTGGCTTTACTTTTGTTTGCATTAATAAATCTTACCTTTCTTACTGATGTTTTCTACACTAATGTTTTACTTTTTATTCTCCACATAAATGAGAAGAAAGTCATGTTATAGCAATCATGTTAACCTATTCTGCCTCCTGCCTCCTGTGTTTTATACCATGTTTTGTCAAGAGTACACAGAATCATTTTTTCCCTTCCCACTGGGAAGATATGTTTGTAATATCTTCCTGGTTGAATTAACGAAGGAAGACTGGAAGTGAAAAAAGAAGATGCTACTTCTGCGCTGGCAGTTGATGTTTTTTTATGGAAATACAGTTTGCCCATAATTTCTATACCACTCATAGTTCACAATTAGTAATTACTTCCTCAAGACAAACTCAGAGTAATGATATATAATTTCCTGGTACATATATCTATACAAGTCTTTGATTTTTCTTGTCCATTCCTGGAGTTTCAGCCTAAGGTGGTTATTGCTAAGATTAGCTTATCTGAGGGAATATCCCGTGAGGGAATAATACTTATTCAGGTAGATGGAACTGTCAGTTGATGAGAAGAGTTAGACCAGTCGCCATGTAAGTAGAATTTAGCATCATGTGGACCAGCTTTTCTGATAAATTTGTGTTAGAAAGTTGAGACAATGTGATAACTCAGAAAAATAAAATAAATGTGTATAATAATAAAAGATCTTGCATCTCAAAAATTTGAGGAGCTTCGTTTCTGAAGGAACAACCGGCTTCCCACTGAAAAGTGCAAGTCCGTGGTTTTCCTGGTTTTCCATACAAAACATTAAAAAGCAAAGTCCACAAACAAGACCAAGCCCCCTCATTAAGCACAGTTTCTCTGGTGTCACACCTTCTATGGATGTAGTAGAGCAGATTTCAGAGAACAACCTACAATGTTTATAACATTAAACATTCTTCATTTCTGTTCATGGGGGGAAAATTTTGAATAAGTCACTTTTTTAGTCTTTGAATATGGAATCCTAGTCATTTGCTTTTCATCAAAGTTCTTCAAGTTCCATCTGGCTCTCTTGTATCTTGTCTTTTATTGTTGGCCGGGGAGTGAACAGAAAAATTCTAATTTCTTTAGAAGCCACTGTTGATGCTAATGTGAATCTTCACATTGATGGTTTTGTTTGTTTTATTTTTCCTTAAAAATGTTGGTTTATGTGTCTTTTTTTGTTGTCTGTTTTAAACAAGGAGAATCAAACTTAAATACAAAATACAATACTTAAAGTCTTTTAGACAAGTAGTGTTTTTTACTTAGGTTTCTTCAGAGAACTGGGAGATTCCATGTTAATTTCCTCTAAAGTTGTGATTAAAGGAACAATTAAGCTATTCGATTCCTAAGGAAGAGCCTAAATAGTGAATAAATGGCTAATTACTCCTTGCATGATAATAATTTTTTTTCAAATGGAAACCCATTATCTTTCAGGCTTTGAACTGAAAGTCAAGATTTGATACTCTGAAAGAAACAGCAAGACACTTAGTGAAATGTTGGCTTGCTGTGACTGTTACAGTACTGTATGCTTCATGCAAAGTTAATTAACTTTTGTTGGCTTAAAGACATTGAGGGCATGACTCTAAACAGTTCAGGTTCTCTTCATGAGTGTGGCTTGTGGTTTTGGGGTTTTGTTTGTTTTTTTTAATGTTATGGTTGTAAGGATTTTTTTTCCTTTGACACTATGGGTTACTTTTGTGGTTTCTGCCTTCTCTTTTTCTAAGTTACTTATAATTTTTATATTTTCTGTTCATTCAGCAGTAAGTATAAAATAAATCCTTTATTGCCCTTATCTTGTCTTCCAGACTTTGGGTTTTCTTTAGATAAGCTACTTTGTTTTCCTCTAGGTTTATTCTTTCACTTACTCCAGGCTGATGTCTCAGAACACAGATATTATCACGTCTTGCTGTGGAGTTTGGTTTTTGTTTTAGGGTTGGGGGGCATCTGGGGGGTGGGGGGAAAGGCAGGGAGGGGCTTGCATGGATTCATTAGCTATTTTATGAAAATAACATTAATTCTGTTAATCTTATTAAAAACTTAGGTAACTGTTTTTATATTAACTTGATGTTATATTGAATGTTGTATTTTTTTGCTCTAATTCATGATGAAGTATGCTTGTGCTTCACAAAAAAATACATAGTCAATTGCATTTTTTTTTACCATAGTTCTTGCTTTCCTACTTGGTTTTACTTATGGCAATAAACTTCCTCCAAAAGTTTTTTAAAACCTCCTTAACCTTCATATGATTTTGTTGGAGGTTTCATTGATTATCACAGAATCACAGAATATTCTCATTTGGAAGGGACCCACAAGGATCATCGCATCCAGCTCTTAAGGGAATAGCCCATATAGGGATCAAACTCACAACCTTGTCATTACTAGCACCATGCTGAATCTTCAATAAAACTTGCTAATGCTGAAGATTATCTATGTGTTTAGAAATGAGTAGTCCTATGACAACACACTTGCAATGTGAAATACATTGGAGATGAATGGGGTTTCCGTCTAGATGTTTACCATGGTGACTGTTGACAGCAGGTTGTGTTTTGGTGGTTTTTTACATTTTTGCCTGGTGCTTTCTTCAATTGATAGTATAAATAATATGTTGGTTTAGGACTTTTAGCAGTGTTGATTTGTTTTATGGGTAGTTCTTTCCTGCTAAGAAAAAAATACTGTTTTGGGGAATATTTTTTCCTAATTTTTGGTGTAGTGTCTGTCATCATATCAAATAAGTGTTTAAGGAGTAGATAATTTAATAATGTTAATCTCATTTGTTTTCAGTGAAGTTGATATAATAGCCACTAGTTAGATTTGTTGATCATGGCTGATACTTTGAGTTCACTAATCTGTTTAATGGATTTTCATTGAACTATTACCATACCACGGGTCAACATATTATTCATAAGGATGTTGGGTATAAGCATCTTCCAGCTGTTCAGAACTTGAATGTTCTGAATTTTCATAGAATTCCATTCTATGATTTGATGTACACTTGTAATGTAATTCTTTGTTGTGTAAAATGGTCTTGGACCACATTAAATTTATTATATGGTTTGATATCCGTAAATGCAATTCCATTTAAGAAATCACAGTTTTGATGATCTTTATCAGGCACCCCTGCACCTCTAGGTCTGACATTTCAGGGCAGTTTTGGAGGCACAGAGGTGCATGGCAATGTTTGGTCCCATATCGGATGGTTCCAGATCTTTGCCCCACGCCCTCAAAGTTAATTTGGAATGCACTTTATTTAGATGGATGCCATTATAGTTAAAATATAATTATTTAGATAGTTGTAACAATAGTTGTTAGATGTGCTCTTATGATAATCTAGGCTTTCTTGCTGCTCTAGCTAAGTGTCCTGTAAGTGTAGTTCCCCAACTCTGCAGCACCACACATCTTCCTCTCCTCCCTCTCTTGCCCACAGAGCAATGCTAAGGCTTCAGGCCTATTAATACAAATGTATTTTAACTGTTTGCTGCTAGGAACCATTCCAAAAAGTAGTTCTGAATTGATAATGCTGCATACATAGAGCTGAATCCAGTAGTGAATTCCAGCATGAGACAACTGGAACAGGTTGGCCAGAGGAGTTGTGGATGCCCCATCCCTGGCAATTTTCAAAGCTGGGTTGAATGAGGCTCGGAGCAACCTGGAAAGTGTCCCTACCCATGGCAGGGGAGTTGGAACCAGATGATCTTTTGATCCTTTCAACACACAAGATTCTATGATTTTATGCAGACTCATCAGTGCTTGTAATCCTTAGTGATATAAAATGGTCCTGGACCATATTAACTTGATTATATGGTTTGAAATCCATAAATGCAATTCCATTTAAGAAATCACAATTTTGATGTTTTTTATAAACACTTCTGATGTAAAAACTTTCTAATACTTGACAGGATGCTATTAGTAGACATTTGACCTCAGATGTAGGCAAGTGTACTAGCATTCTCACATATGTGGATGCTGTCTCAAGAGCCACACGTGATAGCTCCTGCTATATTTCTTTTCTTATAACCTGAGGCATTTGGAAACATGTTCCCATATTGTCTGGTAGTAAAAAAAAAAGAAAGAGATTTTTCCTTGATCACTTGTATTTGCTCAAAGATAAAATTGAGGGAATTACAAAATATTGTTTCAGAAATAATTAATGCTCAGACCATGTGAAATTCACTGACAGCTAACCCAAATAGAATTTGGCAAGCAATCCTCATGTGGCTTCACAGCTTGTTCATTGATGGATGTGTTTTTAATGAGTTCGTACCAAAGGAAAAGATTTCACTGGAGTAAATTGAAGATTAGAGTGAGGCGTGATGAAGGCTAGTTTGTCTTAAATAATTCAGCAGACACTTAGTTTGATCAATTCCATATTCAGCTGATAGTTTTACCTGTATGTTCTCATTGAGGATAACTCAAAATGTATTAATGTTTTTTCACTGTTGTCTGGAAAATATCATACTATTACTGTTTCTTCAGAGGTGTGTACGCTGCCTTTCATAATACTTGATGCTTGGACGCAGCCATACCTTGTGACATTTCAGTCTGTTTAAAATTCTGAAGTGTTGAGGTGCATCTGGGCTGTAAGATATTTTGATTGTGTTAATTTCTATCTGCAGACCTTATCTTCTGTGTCTTCTAGATGTCATGTGTATCTGCTGTTCTGCCTTGTCTTTGTTCTCTGTCAGAATTTCCAGCCTTTACAGGAGTCTTGCCAAAGATTAACTTTCTATTATATGCCATCTGTGATAGTTAAAAAATCTTTATGACAAATTGCAGTCAAGTTACTTACGTTGTTGAGAAGGAGAACATCCTTAACTCCTGTAATGTTTGATGTATTTCAAATCTTGAACCTGAGTAAGGGTGGAGAGCAATGCTCCAGAAATACCTTCTGATCTGACTATTTGCAATTGCCGTTGGATTGGCTTATGTTACTTCCTTTGCATCAGTGAAAGATTGTGATGCCTTATTATAAATTAATGCTCCTGTAAATGCTTCAGTACCAGCAGGTCTTACTCTTACCTCTGTTTAGTTCCAATAAAACCATTTTGGGTAATCAAAGACAATTAAAAAAAATTTGTCTTACTGTTGTCTGATGTTAATTCAGATGGCTAGAAGTGGGTGGTTGTTGCTTGTTCTAACACACACATAGGCTATCTCAGTTTTCTTCCTGGCAGGCTCCTCTTCAGCTTTAGAGCAGGAATGTTATTTCTCTGAAGGGTCCCCATCTTTTGCTTCTAGCCGTTCACTTTGCACATTCTTATAAATGTTTCAAGAGCCTGCCCTGGATCTGATTTGATGTTTTTCTTCACTAGTAATGGAAGCAACCCTCTAATGTTCATGTCATACTTTAAACATAAGGAAAACACTTCTGTTTTGAGTAAGAACCATGATTCTACCGTTTTGACTCAGCAACTTCAAGGGTTTCTTGGAATTTAGCCACCTAAATTGAGTGGGGTATCCACGACTGGCTAGTGTAGGGCAGCTGTGCTGAAAGAACCTTGAGGCTGATCAGTACCTCTTAAATCCCTAGAACCTGAAATTACTGTGCAGATATTTCACCTGCTCCAGTTTCAGATTTTAGAGCTCAATAGAGCTTCCAAGTGCTTTAGGATTTGCTTTCCCTGTAATCATTTTGTAGAACTGAGTAACTTTCTCCAAGACTTGGAAGCTGTCTTCTACAGCATTCACTGATGCAAGATTTCATGTCAGACTGTTTTTGTCACAGATTAACTGTGGTTCCAAATACACCAAATAACCATGTGGATAAAAATTCCCCAGTAATTACTAAATTTGCTCTTGACAGGACTACATAAGGTTTACAATGGAATGTTTTTTTCCTTACCAGTACTGTCATCATCCTAGACACATATTTTCCGCATTGAGAAATTAACTGGGCCACACAGCTTGTTGGGTCAGTAGAGAAGATGATATCAGATATGAGTGTGCTGGAGGCCTGAGCTTTTTTGAAATAGGTCATGTCTGTCACATCAAAGACATAAGAATCAGCTGCTAGCTATGTAACATCAACTTCCACTTTTATGTGGGAGTTGTTATCAGATTTTTCCATCTGGAATACAGTTACATCTGATTTGCTTTCAGAAACTTTTCTCTATTTGGTTTGATATTATATTATGTGATTTTAAGCTCCTCAATGACACCTGCCCTTGACTTCTGGAGTTAATTTATTTATTTTTGCTGTCTGTATGAATTAGAGGTTTTTCAGAGATTTTTACCTATATTAAACTCTTGACTTGGTTTCCCATGAGGAAAGCTTTTCAGTCAAGTAGCATCTGCTCCATATGTGTCTTTTAATTAAAATAGCCTTTCAGACATCTGTTAGGCCTGCTAAAAATAGAAGAATTTTGGAAATTTGGACCTTCCCTGTCTTGGAAGATTCCTCTTTAGGAAAATATAATTGTCTGGTTTCAACTTGGAGAAACAAAAGCTGTCTGTGTTCCATACTGATCAAGTTGTCAGTACATCTAACTGTGTTTTTTGGTTAAGGCAAAAAAAAAAGAAAAAAAGACTGCTTTCTTTTCATAGAACTTATCTTTCTGTGAATTTCGGCATGAAGACTATAAGCTCAGCTTATTTTGACAGCTGTGTTGTAGCCCCCAATGGCAATTCTGAGATCTGCTCACTGGCATTGCTGGTCTGTCTTTGTTGAACGTAATGCAATCCCAAATAGTACCAGGGATTTTCTGCACTGTGTATCGGTTCACTGTCATCCACGAGACAAGAGAAGGCTGCCTGTGTGCAGCTAGGAGGTAATTGATAGGTGATGTCCCTGTGTCACTTACAATACACCGCCTTTTATTCTGACCTGAATATCCTTTAAGAAGATCTTGGATTGGCAAGAAACTTAGTCAGTAGTGCAAATTCAGGTTTATAATTCAGGCTGAAGAAACAGACTAACAGCACATGCTCTTTATTGCTGCTAATAAGGCTGAAAAGTAATTAGTTCTTTTGTTTGCAAGTGTACGTATATATATGTATATGTGTGCGTGCATATATATATATGTATATATATACACACAAGGACTTCTTCTTGATCTGTCTTAAGTAATTTTAATTTTGTGTTGGCAGTTCTTGACTTTATTATCATTTACTAGAGAAAAAAAATGTGCCAAAGGTAAAGAAAGATGTACTATCTCCACATAGCCTTAAAAACTTTTCAACAAAAATACTGTCTTTTTCATAGTGAATTGACTTCCCATTCTCTGAAATAATGTTTGATCTTTCCAGAATGCTGCTGGTTTTCACTAAGATTTAGGCATGTTGGCTGTCCTTTTAAAATTGAGTGGGGTGTTCTTTTATCTTCTTTAAACATGATAAAATGTCTGTTAAGGTATCAGTCCTTCCTTATTTGATTTTTTTTTTTTTCTACTTTTCATGTGCCTCTAAAGATAAGTGTCAGGAATTACCACTTTTTACCTCTGCACTCTGTAGAGTTCACTGATGCTGTGGTGGTGAAAGCCATATATTATCCACAGGGAATGCCGTTCCAGTTTGCTCTCTTTAGTCAGCTTGGCTGTAACTGTTATTTTACTTTTGGATGGGAACATTTTCAGGTGGTCTGACAGCCTCAGCATTGTTGCTCCTTTTAAAGAAGGTATGAAACTGAAGCACTTGCAGTATTTTTCTCTATGAGCTTGTGACAGGAATGAATCCCCTTCAGTGATCAAAATGTATTGTCAATGGGACTTCCAAGACACTTTCCTTTACTTGACATCAACAAAAAAGATAGTGAAGGTACACATATATCAGGATTGCACATTCTTGTAGTTGCCTTGAGATTTATGCTGTTTTTGAGAGAAAAACTTGTCTTTGCTGTTGGATGTGAGATCTGGGAGAGCTACCGCCGGGTAGCTCAACTCCTAAGTCAGTTCCCATTTGGACTTGCTTGTAATGCGACTCTTCTTGTTGACTGTTACTTAAAAAGTTGAAGAATTCATTACCTGTGCACTGAGTTCTCTGACATATATAGGTTTCTACTTCAACTTCCCATTTTAGTTATGTGGATTATTTGTTTTCAGAATTCTGCTATCAAGACTAAAGTAAACTTATGCCCTTATATGCGGATTATAAAAAAATATAGGGTGTTAACGTAAGCTGGTTAGCATCTCTTGTGGTAGGGTGTATGGATTTTACAGTTTGAATATAACTGTGGACTACATGTCAGAAAGAAAGCCATATATTACTAAGGGAACTCTATCTCTTCCCTTCTCACTTATTGACTTAGCAAACAGGTGAAGAAATAATACCAATAACATGCATTGTGCAAGGGTTTTGGAGTGTTTTGAACAACAACAATATTGGGAACAGCAATAATAATTCCAGTGGCATTTCTGTTGTGTTTATGGCATGTGTTCCTGTTTCTAATTTTTTAGATTACATATTTCTATATTTATCCTTAAGAATTATGTACTTATGTTCTGGACAACTTAATTTACAGTAGTTCAAGGGGTTCTGGTGAAAACTGGGCACCTTTTATGCTAATGTGAATTCTCATGTTTGGGCAACACATCTTTGTGGTCGAAAGTGTGTGATTATTTCAGTTTCAGGGATCTGCCAGTCTGACAAGCCAAGAGTCAGTAAATGACACATCTTCGGGTGATTCTGTAATATCTTGAGTTTAGTACCATTTAAAATCAATGCAACTTACACTGCGTTTTTTTAGTTTCTATGGTTTAATATTAATGATCATGTCTGTTGCACCCTGAGTAGGGTATTAAATATTGAAAATCTGGATAATTGCAATGGAGTGTTGTTTTTTTGTTTTTTTTTTCCCTAGTCTAGTGTCAAATTTTTCCTGGCTAACTTTAAGACAAAAACTAAAATTAAAAACATTGTTCTCAAGATACTGAGAAGTAGTAGTATATATACAAATCTAGTAAGATAATTGAGGAAAAGGAGTTAATAGTGATTCTTCCTGATAAAGCTGGTAGGATGAATTTGTTACACTTGCCTCTGTCCACTGCCTTAACATTCTTTCAACTAGTTATTCTTAAAGTAGGTGTAAAGTTTTAAGAATACCCTGTTAATTTTATGTGGAATTTAAGTATTTCTATTTCTCTGTGAAATGCCCTATTCACGTTCAAGTCCCATTATCCTTATTTATCCATCCTTAAGTAAGAATTTTACCTCACTTGTTGGATGCTATTTCATGTAGCAAAAGAACAGAATGTCTGCCTACAGTTGGTACTGAGCTAATAATGTTCAAAGTGTGCATTTTAAGTGCATTACTTGAGGACCAGGCTGGAGGTGAGCCTGTGGACTAAAGTGCAACAGTTGATTTTCAACCAAATTTATTCTAAAAGACATCCTAATTATGTGCTCTGCTCTATGATGAAAACCAAAGTATGGTTAGTGGAAAGGATTTCTTACTTTGCATCAAGTTTTATTACCTAAACTGAAATGCAGATGGTGTGTTTACTTCAATGAGACCATCAGGTGGCTACCCAGCTATGCAGGCATTTCTGAAATGGCCTAGTAACATAAAATGTTAACTCTACCTGATTTTATTTTCTTCTACTGTCACCAATAAAACCAGTTACATAGATTGTAAATTCCATCCTCTTCTGCTTCTATATCAAACCCTTTGTATTAGACAGCATTCAGTTTCACTTTACGCTGAATATTACCATTATCCTTTTCACTGTGTCTCTTGTCATGCTCAGTACACTACGACGTAAGAATGTTGAACTGTCAGAGGAATTTTCACATTGATAGACTAGGTCTGTGTTGAGAAATACTCTGTAAAACCTTAGGTATCACTGTGGTTTGGAGGGGATTATGTCAAATTTAAAGGCAAAAGTTTAAGGCCACTATATGAAGCCTATTGTTTTGTAGGAGAAGTGTCAATATTATTGCTTCTTTCTTGCGTTGAGAAATACTGATAGCTGGAAACAATAATGTGTTCCTTATATAGACAATAAAAGCAACCCAAAACTTAGTGTATGATTTTGGGAATTGTTAAGGAATTATTGTCTTGAACTTTGCCTTGAGAAGGAAAAAGACAAGTATGGAGGAAGGAGATCTTATAGAATTCGTGAAACTGATGAGAAAACAGATAGGGAAAAATAAGATAAGCAGCTTACGGAATAATTTTTTAGTGTTTCCAGTGTGGATGTAGTAAACAATGTGCAGAGTATGTCTGGAGTGAGAAGTCAGTGACCTAGTATATAGGATGATTGAAATTTCTGTTGAAAACACATGATCAGTAAACCATAGAAAAAGCCAAGTATTTTGTATGTGATCTACAGAAGCTGCTGTTTTCCTGGGAGCATTCAGCTGCAACTAATTAACTGTATTAAGTTAGTATACAGGAGTGGAGCGGGTTATGAATATTGGTATATATCAGTGTATGCTATATTAAGTGTTTCATAGCTGTGATTTTTCAAAACTGTTATTTTCCTGCAAGTTTATAATAGGCTCTTATTGACATCAACTTTCAAATATTTGCACCAGAAAATGAGATTTGTCTTGTTTTGGTACATCCAGAGTTATACAAAATTTGTGAACTGCTTTCATTCCTTTGCAACTACTGGGTCATAAACTTGGATTAGTTTTATAGGATTTGGTATATGAGTTGACAGATGTGATATATGATGACACTTTATCTTTTATTGCTTACACATACTAGTTATTTGGAAAGGATGGGGGCAGTTCCTATTAACCACAAGATGGGATTTCAGTTGCTTACCCAAGTGTCTCTCATTCATTCATTCATTTGCTATCAGTTATAGCAGATATATTGCTTCTTCAAGCCTGTCACACCAATAAATCATTTCAGTGTGTATGCGTTTGTACAGTGCCAAAGTGTACCATGAATTTTAAAGGAAATCTCCTATTTTTCTTTTCAATCAGATGAGCAATGTGAAGAGACTACGGCCACGGCTCAGTGCTATTCTTTTTAAGCTTCAGTTTGAGGAGCAGGTGAACAACATCAAACCTGACATCATGGCTGTCAGTGCTGCCTGTGAAGAGATAAAGAAGAGTAAAAGCTTTAGTAAGCTGCTGGAACTAGTATTGTTAATGGGAAACTACATGAATGCAGGGTCTCGGAATGCACAGACCTTTGGATATAATCTCAGCTCGCTATGTAAAGTGAGTTTTGAAATGTCCATATTAAGTATTACATTCACTTTTTTTTTTTATTATGCCACTTAAATACCCTGGTTTTGATGTTTTTCCTGCAGTTATTTGCTTACTATTTTTTCCCCTTGTTAACATTCGTTGATAATTTGAACAGTACAGCTAATCCATGAATAGACATCTTGAGACTGGCTTGCATTTAATCACTTTAAAGTGATTCTATTTTGAGGGAATAATAAAAAACCCAAACTAAACAAGGCTATGTCAGGACCTTATCACTGTGATCATAGTAGTTCTGTAATTTTAGCATGTCTGAGCACTTCTAAGACATCTATCACATTTTTTAGTATGTTTTAATACAGTTATGTTTTCTCTTGGACATGGGTTTGTTCCTTATGTGATTATCTTCTCTTGCTGCTCAGTTTCATCAGTTTCTTGCTTCTAATTTTTCTTAAATTTTCATTCTTTCAACTTTTCCATGAGGTATAAATAAGAAGGTGTCTATACTTTTCTGTTATGTGTTAATTTATAAACCATTCTAATCCTAATTACTTTTCCCATATTTAACATTATTTTTTTCCTGTCCTCTCTGGGAGGTTGCTGCAAAATGTACAGAGAGTGTACATATATGTTATTGTTCTTACAAGCAAGAAATTATTTGGAACTTTGTATGTACTCTTTGTTTCTTTATCTTTTTGCACAAGAGAAAATACAATATATTAACTTCTACACTCATGAAACTAATCATCCTTACTCTGCCATATTTCAGAAGTATTCTTTCACTGTGGTTTTTGAGTGTTGAATGTGATACCTATGACAAATATTCATAGAGAATAAGTTATATACTTTCTCTAGTCTAAAGTAAACATTAAGCATGAGTCATCCACCTAGACTAATACATTGTAGATGAAGTGATTGAGTTAAAAATACAACTTGTTGGATAACATTCAGAAGGAAAACACCAAAGGTTCTTTCTCCAATTAGGTGCATTTACTTCTTAAGTATGATTTTATAAGAATCTGGCCTGGTTTTATTCTCTTATTTTTAATGCACAAGACAAAAAGTATATTAATAAAAATTATGTGAAAGTGATTGATACAAGCACTTTGATGAGCAGGATCAAAAGTCAGAATTTATCTTGGAGAAATCATTTATTAAAATCTCGAATATGAAGATTTTGAAGATAACCATGGAGTACTACATACAGGAAAGAGAACTGATGTATATAGATAATGAAAGTAAGGAATAAATGACTAATAGTTCTACATTAGAGAGCAGCCATGAGTATTCTAAGAAGAGAGATATGATATTGGTATGCTAATACTCAATCATTTATTAAATACTGATGTATTAAAATTATATGCATGTTTATAACACAGGTTCCTATTTATAGTTAACTTTTATATCACAGTGTCACACTGTAGAAATTTTGTGTGGTGTATTGAGACATCTTTCACTGAGATTCCCAATACTGTAGAAGTAACATATTTTATAGTGCTGCATACATTAAGGATCCTGGAATATATTTTTGGGTTTTGATGTATATGTGTTCTGTTTTCTGTTTATTTTGAAAATTGTGTTTCACATTATTATTAATCCACTTGTCTCATGGAAAGCATGCACATTCAGAAGAGTGTATCTGATCATACTTACTACTGTAGTACCATTTTGATCTTTGAAAACAAAAAGACTTTTTATAGTTAATTATGAAATATCAATACTGTGTTGAGGACTTTGTGCCTCAATATTCAGATGTACAAGTCTTTGTGCAATTGTGACAGCCCTTTAGTGCTCATGTTTACTTTGCACCTACATGCTTGTATACTTTTCCTGCTAAATTTTTTTATGTAGAAATAGTAGAATAGTTGTATAGAAACACTTTCATATTTAATTTTTTCTATTTATAAAAAGTGCTTTGATTTAAAAGATCAGCTCGGTTTGAAGACTACAACAGAAGTGTTTGTGAGTTGTTAGTGTTTTTACACAAGTAACTGCAAGTTTTAAAATGGCCAGGCTTGAAAATAATTTTATATGTATAAAGAGTCCAAAAAGAAAGGTTTATGCTTAAGAATTCTTGAAATCAACATTTTTAGATTATGAGACCAATGAGCTCTTATTTTCGGTATTGAGAATTAATAACAAGAATAACTTGTGCATGTTGAGGTTTTGTGCTTCCACTGCGGAAATATTTTTAGGCTGCAGTTAATTTCATACATAAGGAAGGAAATTATGTAATGCAGTGGATTATGTGCATTATCTATAGTTAGATTTTACAATTAACTTCGATTTAACTTTGATTTTTTTTTTTTACACTTCCATGTGCTTTTTCACAGTTTTGCAAATATTCCTGTATTGTTAAAATAATTACATTTTTTAAAGGAATATGTGTACTGTTTTTGAATATGGGATGCAAATATTTCAGAGAATGAAAAAAATATTCAGTGTGGTTTTTCTAGGGATTTTTAACGAGGGGGGAAATGAATCAGCCCATTGCTTTAAAAAAATGTACTACTTTAACAGTTTGTTCTTTCCTTTCTTGAGTGAATAATTACAAATACATATTAATTATTAAAATGGTCAGAAATAAATTTTTTCTCAGTATTTTTATATTTCTTTTTTTTTCCCATCCAGCTGAAGGACACAAAGTCAGCAGACCAGAAAACAACATTGCTCCATTTTCTTGTAGAAGTTTGTGAAGAAAGCTATCAGGATGTCCTGAATTTTGTTGAGGATTTTCAGCATTTAGATAAAGCTAGTAAAGGTTTGTGTAACTAACTAAAAGTTTTGATTTTGACACATTACAGTGTCTTGAGTGTGAGATGATGCTTATTTTTTACTAACAATATTTAAAAAATAGATACTAATACTTATGTCAGGGATCAGTAATTTGAGCTGCTGTGAATGGCCTTGAATATAGTTATTGTTTGATCCTCTAACATTTACTACAGGATTTCCCATTACATTTCTTCTAACATACCTTCTAGAACCATTTTCCAAACTGGATTTCTTTTAAAAGTTCTTTTCTGTTAACAGATCCTAATTTGATTTGATCTTTTATATGGTAATTATTATCACTCACTGTCTTCTAATTCAGGCATGCAGAAGGGCTGTCATAACAGCACTTAATTTTATTTTATTTTTTTCAAACCATGGAACAGTCTTGTTTTCCCTACAGGTATGTTTTTCATGCAACAATACCATTAGAAATCTGGAAAAATTTTTACTGTTACATCATGCCGTACAGAATGTGGGAAATCTCCGTATAAGCAGGAGTGGAGCTTTTTGCAATTAATTTCTTAAGAGTGCCTTTTCCATATTTTATCAGTTTAAGTAATTTAAACAGACTAAGCATGGAGGTAGAAATTGGTGCTGCCTCCGCACTGTCCTACTCTGGCAGGAAAAAATGATTGGATGGGCTGTCTCAGTTTAATAATTTTTTAGTTTATGTCAGTTTGGAAAATATCACAGCTTATCTGTATTGCTTTGTAGAGTGTCACTCTTATGCCTCAGTCAGTCTCCCTGCCACAAATTACAGCTTTGCAAAACCTGCCTCTGATAGAGAACTTGAGATAGTTGTCACTTACATAGAGTTCACTTTCTGGTTGTTAACGTTTCAAATTTTACTTGGTGCATTGTAACCACTTAAAAGTTCAATTATTATTAAAAAGCTCTCAAATGCTTCATGCCCTTCGCCTGTTTATACTGGTCATAAAAAGAGTTTCTGCTGTATATAAATTTGGTGGCTTTAGCATTATTTTCAGTGATTTTTCTTTTTCATTACTAATATGTTATTGCCTCTGTTGTGGTTGAGTTTTTTATATCCTTATTAGAAGGCACTATTTTCAATGTAGACAGTTACCTTGTATGACACTGCTGACTGTTTTCTGCAAAAATTCTGAGATCTAAAACACTGACCATTCAAAGAATAGCAAGTAAAATTATCAGTTAGCCCAGGCTTTCTGTTCTGTTTTAGGCATCTGCTAATGACTAGTTGAGTCTTTGTTCTCACTCAGTATGAGGTAGGATGGAAAATCAATGATCATGTTTTCAAGTTTTTATATTGAATTTACTGCAGTGTGTTATAAGATACATTTTGCATTTCAGTTTTACTGTATGAAAAAGACAAAGGCTTAGGATATCTTTAACAAATGAGTGTATCAGTGTGTTTGTTTATACTTGTTTCCCTACCTGCAAAACTCCATTCTGTTTTTGAAAGACTCCTGCTGCTCTGGAATTTGGAAAAACCCAGTAGATCAGAAAAACTGTAACTCATGGAGTTTCTTTAAACCTTTTAGTACTTCTGCAAAAGTACATTTTTATGAAGCAAGTTGATTCAATATGCGCTGACTTTTGTACAGTAAATTTTTAATGAAGTGGCTATTTTTGCTTGAGCTTGCTGAAAGGTCAGTTGAAAAGAAAATCTGTGAATCTCTTCAGTCACATCCCCCATAATAGTCTCATGCAACTTACTGAGCTGATGGAGTCTAACAAGTTGACCAAGAGAGCTGGGAAATCATAGCAGATATTACAGCAGATATTACGAGCCATCATTATGGCTACTAGGAACAGTGGTAGAGGGGAAATCATCAAAGATCTTTTATATAGTTAAATATGAGTATTCCAGAATAAAATACTGGTTGTGGTAGAATAGAACATTGGTATTGAGGGCTTAAAGCATTTCCTCCATTCTAAGATACTGTAATTTAGGGTTTAACAGGTATAATACATTCTGGTTTGCATTTCTGGCAGGCAATGTACACTTCCAGTAAATCTGGAAAACCACTGGATCCAAATGTTATGTCTAAGGGTTACAGGCTGCTGATAGTACAGAAGGGAGGAAGTCAGCCTGGGTTTTTCCTGTCATCCAAGAGAAAGGTTCTGTTCACATACATGCTGCTTTGTTCCTCAAAGTTGTTGGGTGAGGAGACAACATCACTCTTTTCTGCTTTTATGTCATATGAATATAATGTTCAATTTTTCCCTGAAACAAGTATTCCAGTACTTGTTTTGAAATTCTTTTCTCTAGTTTTTTCCTGACAAAGGTTGGAGCCTTGTACAGGTAGTGGAATTAAATTCCCTTCATGGTTTTACTGAACTTTATTTTCTGAATTAATTTGAAGAAGTAATTCCCAAGAATAAATCAATGAAGTTGGATAAGAATATTCTATTCTCCTATAGCTTTGTTGCAAGCTGGTTTTTATTGAGGCTGGTTTTTATTGTCTGCATATTCATATCTTCAGATACAATAATTTCACATTTTGTATGTGGCATAAAAGTATTATTTGCAGGTGTCCTTTAAATTATAAATAAAAATTAATGTGGTATAAAGATGTGTGAATGCCATTTGAATGGTATTAACAGAAAACTTGAATCTGAACATACATCTTTATACATAAAAATGGAATTATACTGTGCACTTGTTGGTTTTGGATTGATCATCTTCAAGTAATTGTTACATCTTAAAGGATGCATTTTTTTTTTGGAATTCTTCCTTGACATGACTGTCCTTGTATCAGCCAGCCCATTTGTAGCATGCCTTGTATCTTTTATGTTTTGTACTTGCTCATTCTTAAAACTTCTCTCTCAAGTTATTTCTTAATCAAAATGGTGAACATTAGGACATTGCAATGTTCAGCAACTCCTTTTCATCCTTTTCAGAAAAAAACATTCTTACTTCTTTCATTTCATTAAATTTTGTCCTGTGACCATACAGTAAGCTGTTGAAATAGCTTGTCAGGCTTCAATGGCAGTGACAGGTGACTTCACCAAGTTAATGGTGAAGCTAACATACATTTTATAGTATTTTATAAATGATTAAATAGTGACAGTATGTAAATTTATTGTTGCAGGAAAAAACATTTTTTTAAATCTAACTTTGAGAGGCAAACAGTAAGAGGTATGTGACCTGTGCAATTGAAGTTTGCTTCAGGGTATTTAAGGTATTTAATTTGTGGGTGGGGTGTTTTTTTGCATTGTGTGCTAAAGTTTTAGTTTTTATTTTTGTAATCCTAGAAGTAGATTTAACTCACTGTTACAGTACATGAATTAAAGATACCTTTTTACTTTGAAGTATAACAAATCCTGTTTTCTAAGTGCTCTTAGATCAGCAGGAGGAACTTTCATTGCAGCTAATGAGCTTACAGATGTGACAGTTCCTGAAGATTTATATAATTAAAGCTGTCTTTTCTTTTAAAGATAATGACTTTCCTGCTTTTCTATTACTATACCAGACAAGAAATATTTTGGTAATTCAGTACAATTTACTAATTTCTTATTTTATGGTATTATAAAGATTTATATTGCATTTATCCAGGCTGCTGTTTTACTTGATTGACTCTAATTTGCACAGACCTTACAGGTACTAGTGTATCGAGTCTTTCATATTGTAATAACCCTATAAAGCTGCAGCTTTTCCTTTCTCTAAAAGACATTAGCTCACTGCAGCTTTACAAGTAGCATATCCATTTTCTCCTTTTTGAAACTTCATTCTTTTTTTTCATAGATAATTAATTTCACTTCAAAATAAAAAAAGCTGGGAACCAAATTGAAAATATGAAGTTTAAACTATATTAATGAAAAATAGGACACCCCTACCTATAGCATTTAAAAAACATTAGGACAGCGTGAGAAAAAAAAATTAATATATATGCCATAAGCGTTCTATATGTCATAAGGAAAGGGTTTTTTTCTTATTAGAGAATTTCTAAGTCAATGGCAAATTTCTTGGTATTATTAAATAACGTATTTGTGCTATTCATCGCTGGGGATTTTGTTTTGATTTGGGTCACAAATTCACAGGCTCTATTTTCAGGCCATCATGATTGTTGTGTTTGTTTGGGTTGCTTTTTTTGTGCTTTCAGAAAGCATAACAAACTTCATGAATTACTCCATATTCTATTATAATCAATCAGCACCAAAATCAATAGATGGTTTCACTATCTTGCAGATAACACAGATTTCTAAGTTCCTATAGCAGACTTACAGTGTGAAATAGACTCATTGCAGAAGCTGAAAGCAGGGATTGGGACAACAAATAACCACCTGCTGTAGAAGACTGAACCATTTAAGGAACCTTGAAGATGCACAAGTCCATGGGACCTGATGAGGTACCTGCATGGGTCCTGAGGGAACTGGCCAAGGAAGTGGCTAAGCCATTATCCATCATGTTTGAGAATTCATGGCTGGCTGGTGAAGTTGCCACTGATGGGAAAGGAGGAAACATAACCCTCATTTTTAGAAATTGAAATAAGGAAGGCCCAGGGAGCTAACAAGCTATTGAATCTCACCTCATTGCCTGGCAAAATAATGGAGCTGATCCATCTGCAAACTATGCTAAAGCACATGGAAAATAGTGAAGTGTTGGGTGACAAACAACATGGTTTCACTAAAGGCAAATTGTGCCTGAGAAATTTGTTTGCCTTCTGTGATGGGGTTACAGCAGTGGTGGATGAGGGAAAGACAACCAATGTCATCTACTCAATGTGTAGGCTGAGCTTGGGCTTGTCGAAGCATTTGACTACTGTCTGCACAACATCCTTGTGTATAAACTGGAAAGACATGGATTTCATAGACCAGTCTGTGGATAGAAAATTGGCTCAATGGTCACACTAAGAGAGTTGCAGTCTGTGGCTTAAGATCCAAGTGGAGTGCAGTGAGTGACAAGTGGTGTTTTTAAGGGAACTGGTATTGGAACTGGTGCTGTTTAACATCTTTGTTGCTGACATGAACAGCAGGATTGAGTGCACCCTCAGCAGCTTAAAGTTCTGTGGTGCAGTTGACACAGTGGAGGGAAGGGACACCATCCAGAGGAGCCTGGACAAGCGTAAGAGGTGGGCCTGTGCAAACCTTATGAAGTTCAACAAGGCCAAGTACAAGGTCCTGAACCTGGGCCAGGGTAATCTCAATGACAAGGTGTAGGCTGAGCTGCATCAAAACAGATGTGGTGGGCAGATCAAGGGAGGTGATTCTGCTTTCTACTCTGCTCTTGTGAGACCCCACCTGATATACTGTGTCCAGCTCTGGGGCCTCCAACATAAAAACATGGACCTGTAGGAATGAGTCCAGAGGAGGGCCAAGAAGATGATCAGAGAGAGGGCTGTAGTACTTCTCTTTATGAAGACAGGCTGAGGGTTGGGGCCACTCCAATATTTAAGATAACATACCAGGAACATTGAATATTTGCAAAGGGAAATTCATGATGATGTGGTTTAAAGTAAATACTTTAAATATTTCTTCAATTTTATATTTATTCATGTTTTTTTGCGCTGCTATCTATACCTGTAATGGATCAACAGCTCTTGCTCTATTAGGACACAAGTCCTGTATCAGCACACTGCAGATTTGACATATTCTTGCATATTCTAATTCGAATAATTTTATAATAAATTTAACTTACTGAAAATGAGTAGTTAAACACATCACCTTGTACCTTGTCTTTTGGGGATTTTTTTTGGTAAGTGCATTTTATAATATAAAAAATTTAGCTTTAAGAGCCAATGGAGCATATGCAATACTGTTACGCATTGCAAATAATCTATTTTAATGTTTGTGGCTATAAGTTATGTACAGTAGTGTTATGTGGCAAGTAGTTTTAAAATCTGATTATGCTATGAACTACTAAAAAGTATGTGAAATAATTTATTTCTTTAGAGCATAGAAATATATGCATGTTTTACAAGCATTACTTAGCAAATCAAATACCAAGCAAGAGTTTGAGTATTTGCACATTTTTACCAAAATGGTGCTTCAGTTTCTAATATGATATTGAAGTGTGTCAGTAGTCTGTGGCAAGTACCTTGGTTTCTCTATCATCTTGTGGTGATCCTGTTAAGTGGTGGATCATGGCCAATGCCTGGTGCAGTCTTTGAGCCATGTGTTATTTAAACATTTGTAGGCAGTTAGGTCTGTAAACAGATCAGGATTCAGATAAAGCTGTTCAGTTCTTCTAATTTCATACTCATTCAACTGATCTGGATGTTAATGAAAGCTTTTATTGACATTTTAAGTGATAGTGACATTAAAGCAAAACTGTATACTCTGTAGGGGAAAAATGCGGATATCTGCTGAAAGACAAAATATCAAATGGGTTACACAGAAATCAATTGCAAGAAGAACCTTAAAATGGTGGAAAAGACAATTTAAGAAAAAAAAAAGCTGAGTGCTTTTTGCAGATGCATAGACCCTTGAATATGAGAAAGCTTTATTTTAATGAGTAGGGAGGTTGCTGTAAGTGCATTTAGATATATGTATAGACTTGTTTATCTTGCTGTCTATATACCTCAGGGAGTTAGATCTTAGAGTGATTAGATAGGGTAGAAGTCTGGTAAATCTGGCCACTTTTAAACTTCTATTTTAAATTCTACTAGACTAATGTTCATTACCATTCCATGCTAATAGTTTGTTCTGAATCATTATTAATCACCCTCACTGCATATTCAAAGCAGTTAGTTATTAACAATCATACCCTAAATTATCTGCACATATGCAACACACTGCAGTCAGCCCAGCACTTTGTGGTCTGAGTCCCCAAGGAAGCAGGTGGTGAGGCTCAAGAACTCTTCACCAAGGGAAGCTGCAACTGATGCAAGGGTCTTCTTTCTGCTCCCTCCTGAATTGCATTTCTTCTTTTATAAGATGGTTTTGTCTCTTGACAGATCTTGGTCCACCACTGTACCATATTACTGTGTCCTGTGCAACACTAGGGGACCTTGACCCCTGTGCTTGATGCTGTATCCTGTTGCTTGGCTATTTTTTCCTGCTTGCCTCTAGCACCTGCTTTTTCTTTCAGTAACAACCCAGTGAAGAATAACTGACAATCAGTGAATTGTCATTCAGGTGTTTCTGTTATCAGCTGTTTTCTTATATTTACAAGTTCTGAGCTTAAACTGTACATTATAACTATACATTACTGGTGTCAGACTGCATTTCACCCAGGAGGTTCTTGAAGCTTTAGCAAGTCCAGCAGGTCCGGGCTCTTGTGGACGTACTATAGGGCATAGTTGCTGTAAGAGCTGAGGTCTATTACTAGTGATGATAGTAATATTATTGCTGGTGAACTGGGTAAAAAAATGCTTCCACATTGTTTACCAATTACACTACATTAGTATGCTCATATTTGAATTAAAAATAGGAGACAAACATCCTACTTAGCTGCTTTTTTTTGTATGTGCAGCTGAAGTCTGCTCTGGCTACAGAAGGGAACGTCTGAGTGCTAAAGAGGCAGTGTCATTTATAGAGTTTTGAGAGAAAAAAGATCTCAGAAAGATTGTTGTATTCAGGTTAGGCACACACCCAAAGAAGAAAGGGGAAAAAAAAAAAAAGGCAAGAAAGCCAGAAAATGGCTATAGAGACAAGGGAAATCATTATTTGGAAGAACTAAAGCATAAATATTGTGTTTTCAGTGCTTTGTGACACTGAGTATTTTCAAGTAGATCTTATGCTACTGTTAATGGATATTTCAGACCTTTGCTGCTGTTTACAGAAACTCTCAATACTTTTCCTCTGCAATATTTGTTTGTTAGTGCTCTAAATCCACCTGAAAATATGGGTGTGGCTTTTCTTGTTGGTTATTGGGCTTTTTTTGGTCTATATTTAGTCATTTAACTTTACTTTTAAATGCTGCATTAATAATATTATGACAATTTTAGAGAATTATTCAGTAAACTCCATTAGTCCTGTGTGAGTTTCATGTGGCAAAACCAATAATATATTTCCAAAGTTTTAAAAAAATAATGTTATGTAATTTTCTGTGTCAGTCCAGAGGTCAATTTGTCACTGTGACTCTCTCAGAATAAAGGGGCCATAATAGTATAAGGGAAGGAAAATACCTGTAGGGAAGAGCATCATGTGAGGATATGGCAACATCCAAGCAAGTTGTCATACAGGGCAGACATGTAAGATGTCTGAAATATCGACTGTTGCAAAAAGTAGCTAAAGGTTTGCAGCAATAGAAATGAGAGAGCATTCGAGTATTGCTTCACGGCAGAGAATTATTTCTAGTACTTAAGCTAAAACAGGTATAATTTCAAAGCTAGATGAAACAGTCTTTTAATTTTAAGCAAGAATAATGATCTGGGGATGGGGGAGAAGGGAGCAAAAAGTCTCCACAGAAATTTGTTGAAAGAAAAAAATCAGAATACTGTATTCTCATACTGTAAATACTGGTTTCATATTCTAGCATCCTGAGATGACTGAGAGAAAACTAGAAGTTTAGTAAGTACATTTTTTACCAAGTTTTGCTGTGGCTATAGTAATGTTGAGTGACTATAGAATATTTGAGAAACTAAAAAAAGAATGATTTGAGAAATTCCGTATCTCTTTATCTGACTTTATTGTTATGAAAGTTTGTAGAGGAAAGAATAATCCAACACAGAGGTGAATGAGAGTAGCGTAAAATGAAAATTAATATATTGCTAGCTTTGGTTATTAATTTATTTTCTTTTTTTTTCAATTCCATGAAATCTATGTTGACTTCAGTAAAGCATTTAATATTATGTACAATGGGAGAATAATCATTAGAATAAAAGGTAGAAGAAACAAAGTACTCTCTTAAAAGGAACATGGCCAGGAAAAGAAAAAATTGTGGTATTGTACCAATGAGCATATCTGAGACAGGATTAGACCATTTTCCAGATGAGAGGGGTATTGGGTTGTCATCACTGAGTGATCCTGAGGAAGCAGAATAAAAGAATTGAAAATCAATAGCATGAAGTACAAGATCATGCATCTTGATACTGTAATAAGGGTTTTGGTCAAGAAAAAAAGGATATTTTATTGTAAGTTAATCAGATAAGGTATTCCCAGAAGAACTGGAGAAATCGTAATGCAAAAGTTAAAAGGGCTGGTGAGTCATCACCTGAAATACTGTGCAGAAATATTTGAAAACAGAAGCAGGTGAAGATGCTTCTGGAATAATTGTGGTATTAGAAAACCAGCTTTAGAAGAGGAAGCTCTAAGAAGGAAGTTGTTTTAACCCTGAAAAGCAGATGGTGGGAAATCTAATTATTGCTTATAAAAATATCAGGAGCCATTTTGGAAGAGGGCTGTGAGAGTTTAGGGGGTATGAGCAGGTATAAGTAGCTGATTGTTTAAGTACACATCCAGTGTATTCAATGAACAGCTTGGTTTGGTAGGCTCACGAACATTCAAAACCCCAGGATTTGAGTTTGTTTTAAAACTATCATATGAGTTGTGTACTTCAGTTTGGCTTGGGTTTATTTCTGAATCCTTCAGGATTAGGGGTTAAAGTTAAGGAGTTTTTTTTCTTTTTCTGCCATTTTTCGCTGTCCCTTCAGCTTTTATATCTTGTCTTTCAGTGGGACACAAGAGAAGATTGGCAAGTATTTTATGTGATTTTTTTGGAAGTGCTAGTTATGTTTAGAGGTTTGATTTTTGGTTTTTTTTCTAAATCTGTTTTCACTAAATTGAAAGCTGCAAAGACGATAGTACCAAACCGATTAGCAGCCTATTGTGAACTAGACTTTACTTGAGGCTATAATCAGAAATATAGCCTTGAAGGAAAATATATCTATTAGTTTTACACTGCTGAAATCTTAAGTTCAGCAACAACCTAAGATCATGACAGAGGTAAGAAATATCTTCAGGACAAAATAGAAATATAAAGATTATTGATCAAATAGGTAAGTGTTCAATGTCAAACTGAAGTAGTGGAGTGAAGAATTGGCTTTGCTGGAAAATCTCTTGTATAGAACCTGTTAATCAGCTCTAGGCACCGAGTTATTTTGTTGGGTTTCTCATCTGGGTAAAAGTGTAGCTATTACTTAGCTGTTACCTACAATTGATGTAGAGGATTTTTTGGTGGGTTAGGCTTTTGTTGTGTTGTTTTAAAATCTGTGTTACTTGCCAGCTCTCATAATTTTGACATTATGTACTATATGTATATGTCACACTAATTTATACTGTGAACTCTTTATGCAAGATAAACACTCTTGTATAGAGTCCTATCAGTAGTTACATTAGGCACAAGTTGTTGGATGCTGCGTTTCTTAGTCGCTTTCTGAGTAAATCAGTGGCTTAAAATGGTGTGTGCCTAACACTCAGATACTTCTCATGACAGCAGAAGTGTAACTTTCTATTACATTCAGATTTGTTTCTAGGACTAGTGGAGACTGACACACATCTCATTGTCAGCTTCTATTTTAGCTCTCTTCCGCAAACAAAGCAGTTTCTTAACTGCTGAAGCCAGCTGACCTACCTGGTGATGATTTGAGCTTACCAACTGCTGAGTGAAAATCTGCAAGTCTAACATACAATTGAGAAACTGTTCTTTGAGTAACCAGAGGCCTTTAAAAAGAGTAATTATAAAGCAATTTATCAGATTGCCGTGGATCATTTTATAGTTGTGTTAACTGTTCTGCTGTGAATGGGATTGTAGTTGCTATGTAGCATCTTACTCAGGTCATCTGGGGACTCTGTCAGTCTTTTGTCAGAGAAGGATGTGTTTATGTATTTTATATTTTCTCTGACATAACTATTCGGTAGATGAAATTATGTCTCCACTACAGATCCTAGTAACATCATAGGGACACAGATTTTCTCCAAGGATTTTTATTTTTTTTAGATGAAGATAAGTATACCTTTACAGTATATTGTAAATGAAATAAATAATTGGAAAAAAAAAAAGTCATTAGACTAGAATTCATAGTATGGTCTTACATCTTTATATATTGCTCCTGTGGAACTTAATTAACTGTTAAGTTGACTTCATAAACAATCAGAAATAAGTTTTAACTGATAGCAATAATATAGATCTAAGAATACATGCTAACAAGTGATTTTCAGGTTACTCTGGTCATCTTGATATTTCAGTCAACTATTTACACCTCAAGTGTTCAACTTCACATGCATTGCTTCAAATGGATTAAAGTTGTATTTCTCTTTTCCTGGCAAAGAAAATGTGCACTTTTTCTACATCCTTTTATAAATCTCTGATGTTTCAGCTCCACTCCTTTCTTTTTCCTAAGTGCATGTGTTGCTCTTTTGTACCTTCTCAAGTGTTTGGCAAGCACTTTTGCTCTGACAAATTCTGTTGGGTTTTATACCCCACATGGTGCTTTTAAACTAGAGAATTGAGGTTTAGATTTCATGCACAGGTGTTTAGTAGCCCTGTTTTCTGTGTTTGAGAGTCTTATTTGCTTCATGATCTTCCATACAAATGTTCATTTTTCTGTTTTAACTGAATGATATTGAGAAAACCTTTGTGGTTCTTAAAATAGCTTCAAAACTTTTCCTTTGGTTAGTCAGAAGAGACAGACTGGCATATGTGTATCTCGGGTTGTTTAAAACAGAGTGTTAATTACAATGCAAAAGTTTGGGCATGAAAACAAATGAAAATGCAGTGTTCCAACTGCATACACCTAATCAGAATAAGGAATCTGCATAAATAAGGGGAGCTGAACATTGCAGAGTGACCTCCTCATCTTGCATTGTAATTTGTTCAGTGTGCTTTTATTACAGAATTTAAAATGTAGCAAGCTGATTTGGGTAAGGTTTTCACTTGTGTATTTTGCAAACAGTGGTTTTTGTTTAGCATGTTAACAAAATGAATGTTCTGTATTTTAGTCTCAGCAGAAAACCTGGAGAAGAGCCTTAAGCATATGGAGAGGCAACTTCAACAGCTTGAGAAGGATTTGCAGACTTTTCCAGTTCCTGAAGATAAGCACGATAAGTTTGTAGCAAAAATGTCAATATCCTTTGGAGCACTCTTATAAAACAAAACAAAAGGAAAATCCCTGGGTAATTTAACTGCATTGCTTTAAATTTTAAATTTCTTTGCATAACTACTGTCTTGTTTCTAGCATATATTTTTGAAAAATATAACTTTTTTTCCCTCTCAAAAACTAAATACATGAGCAGTCCAATTAAAGTATTCCTCTGAAGTGGAATGAATGAGGAAAGAAATGCTTACTCTCAGGTTTTACGCTGTGTCTTAAGTTTCTTAACTTAGTGGAAAGAAGTTGTAGGAATGTTAAGCAGCCTAGTGTTAAATGATTTTTTATGTCAGTCTCTTGGAAAAATATATCTGTCACCCTGTGTCTCTTTGTTTTCTAGCATATACATTAGCATTGTGAATGTTTTTGCACATGCAACCATGTAACCGAAAAAATTCTCTTATTTCAAAAATCAGATTCACAGCCCATGAAAATTGTTTTCTGCTGTTACTTTTGCCAAAATACCTTTTCTCACTATTTATTCCAAATCATGCAGCCAACTTCACTGCCTGTCTTTCATAAGAACACCTTGTGACATGAAGATAATTAATGAAATAGGAAAAAAATCATTCTTTCACGTAAACCTGTCTAGCAAATGTTGACCATATATGCTTGGCACCAAGACTAATATGGAAGCAGAAATATGAGCAGACAGGTTGAATTTTTCTCTGCAGGCATGGTTAGGTTGTTACCTAGCTGGAAGACCACTTTGTTATGTACAAAGGCTGGGGGACTCAGGACACAGTCCTCTTGATAAATCTCAATCTATTACTTGAGACATGGCAAGTGACCCTGAGGCCGAGTGGATGTACTGGTTCTTCCTGTGTTAGGGCTAATTCTGTCTTCATTAGATTCACTGCAACCTAAGTGTTTGCAACTTAACTTCGGGCCTTCTCTGGCTCCTGTGGGTTATCTTAACCTTCCAGTGTCATTACTAATTTTTTGTATGCTCGGGTATTTTGTTGTTGAGGTTGTTCTGCTTAGTGTTCGTGGTGGTGTTGCCTTTTTTTCCCAGCTCAATGTGTTTTTTGGAGATATGTTGCAGTCCACCAGCATGGTCTTTCTACAGTATGAAACAGAAGTTTTGTCCCTGAAGAAACTGATAGCATAATAGGAGAACTAGGAGATGGGTCCTGAAGGCAAGAGATAAAATATTGCCAGAAAGTTAGAAGAAAATATATCCATGACAGCTTTTGGAGAATACTGCTAGGACTTACAAAGTCTGTGCTTTGTTAGGAAAATAATATGTAGAATGGGAAGCACTTTTAAAAAAATCTAAACTATGAAAGAAAGGACAGGCTCTTATTAATCTGTTAGAATAGAATAGACTATTTCGGTTGAAAGGGACCTACAACAATCATCTAATTCAAAATAGTCATGATGCAGGCACTTGAAATACCCTCTAACTTTTTACCTTTTTTATCTAAGAACTAATAAAAGAAATAAATTAGCAAAATTCAGTTGAGAATGAGTGAATCCTCCCAAAAATTAGTTTCATTTAAGAAAGAGTAAGAGAAAAGTTGATGAGCAAATATGTACTTATATGCTAATACCAAACATCTAAAATCCAAAAATAATTATGTAGGATGCCTCATTACCCTTTGTGTTACTGACATTTTGGGCATTTATGAAACTTCCTGGCAGAAGTGAGTGGAATACTGTGATAAAAGGTTTTAAATTATATTTAAGACTGAGTAAGTTGGCAGACCTTGTCAATAAGTACCATAACTTTTTTGTTATGGTAGGAATTGAAATTCCATCCCCATATATGAAGATCATTAGAACAGTTTACTGATCACTTTAAAAGGGTAGTGATCATCTTAGCAAATGCAAAGGAGGATCTACACTTCGTCTTTTTCAAGCATCTCAAAACCTCTAATCCTTCCAGAAAAGACGTGGATTGTCAATGTCTGCCAAAAAGATAAGCCGTAGCCATAAAATTAAATTTGTTCTTTGCATCAGTTTTCTCTAGGGAGAACTTCAGTTGACCCCCTACTGTATAATATTTTAAATGGACGGATGATGTCAAATGAAGGAATCAGTAGAATTTTTTTCTTAATATAAAAGAAATAGCAATAAATCCCCAAGCGTAAACAGTGGTCACAAAACACTTGAAAAAAATTCAAAATTAACTCAAATGGAAACTTAATGGACTACAGATTCTTACATGAACTAAGCTAGCTGAAGACACAGAGGAATCATAGAATTGAGGAACTGTGGAATAGTTTGGGTTGGAAGAAACCTCAAGCTTCATCTGGTTTAAACTCCTGTGCTGTGGGCAAGGACACCTTCCACTAGACCAGGTCAAAGCTGAAAAGAAGCCCCCCCAGTTTTTAGAAGGGCTCCAAGGAGAGTCTGCAAGTCAGGCTTCTCTACCAAAAAAACTGATGAAGACTAAATACAAAATGAACAAGTATTTATTGGAGATAAAATGTAATGGAGGACAGTCATTGTGTGTTTTTGCAGGTCAGTTGCAGCATGCAGATAAAGGTAAGAAGTCAGTAGAACATAACTGAATTTCCATCCATGTTTTAACAAGGTGTTCTAACAAAGGAGAATATCTTAGATAAAAAGTGTTTTATCTACCTTTTTTTCTGGATTAATATCTTTGAAAAAAAATCTGTGTCAAAGGGAGATACTGGCAGATGCTTACAAAGCAGCAAGTGAACTTTAGTGATTATAGAGTAATAGATCTGAAGGAGAAACACTGTGTAAGAACTGATGCCTTAAAAATCTAGAAACAAAACAACACACTTTCAAGAGAAAATTAATATAGGAAGTAATATAAAAGCTGGTCTTTAACAGGAGGCCTCCAGGGGAAAATATGGAGAAATACCCCTGTGCCATTGGGCAAGTATGTTTTATAAGTTTAGCAAATTAGCTTAATTAACAAGAATCCCCAATTAGAAATAGAGGTGATAAGGTAATTGCCCCTCTTGGTTCAACCTCTTCTGGAGCCCCCCATCCTGCTATTAGCTCTTCCTTGTTTATATCTAATACATGGGGAAGTGACTCGGGAGGGTAGCTCACCCTTGGTTCCCAGAAGAAACAAGGTTAGGATTGGATCTTTGGAATGTGTTTTGTCTAATGGAAAAAATACTGGAGTTAGGTAGGAACCATATAACTATACAATAATAGTCTACAGAGCTGTGAATATATATGAAGAATATATAAAAGCAAAAATCGTCTTGGCATAGAGCAATCGTGAACAAATGCAGTTGAGAGCAAGCAGAAAACGTAAATAAGACACTATAAAAATCAGCAATACTCTTACATCATCAGTTCTTCCATGACCCCATCTCAAAAGATGTATGTGTACCTAGTGATGTGGCAGAGAATGGTGGCAATGAGCAGCAGTTGGCAATAGTTTATGCAGAAGGGACGTTATAATAGAGTAATACTTTGATGATGGAAAATCAAAAAAGAAAACACAGAAAAATACTTGTAATCTTGTGTCCTATTCTCAAGGAAAGAGAGGAATATATTCTTTGTGTCTTTAAATAACCAGGGTTCATCCCATGTGAAATACTGTGCAGCAGTTTAAAACATGCTAACACGAATGTTTTCTTGGACAACAGATGATTAAACTGAAGATATGAAAAAATTTCATATAAGGCTTAGATAGGTAGCTAAAGTTTGTACATCAGGGACTATTAAGCACAGTAGTACAGAGGTTGCCTTAGAAGAATGACTAACATGCAGACTGCTAGAAACGGAATACTGCATCAGTTGAATTACTGTGTTATGTTTGCAGGTTTCTTTTCCTCCTTATTTTCCCTAATTGTTGGATATTGACTGCTGTCAGAAGCAGGCAAAATGAATATTTGGTCTTACATAGAATGAATCAGTACAGGTAAAACCAACTGATAAGATACGATTAGTCAGCTGAGACCGTATGCTGACATCAATAATACAGTTTTTATTTAACAGTAAATGGGGGTGGGTGGGGGGAAAGGGAGTGAGACGTAAAGCAGGAGATTGTCCCCACCAGTGGAGCCAGTGGCATCCTGTTGGTCTTTCTTCGCACTTGGCGGTGGGGTGTCCTGAGGTCGTTCAAAACTTTTCTCTCTACATTTTAGCAAGCAAAGGAATTAATGCTTTTTGGCTATACAATTCTCTTACTGTATTGGTTAAATGATTCCTTTGCTTCTCTTGCTAATTAGTCCTGTGCTCAGTCCTTCACTTCCTTTGAATCAGTGCATTTCTTGGTTCAGTGGGTTGTGATCTTCCCCTGCCGGAATTACTTTTTACCCCAGTCAGAGCTGATTTCAGCACAGTTGCTTAGTTGGCTTTCCTTGTGGCCCATAAATTCTGCATTCTTTGTGTCCATTATCAGTGATCCATTCTTCTCCCCCAGCTTTGCAAACCTCCCTCTAGATCTGAGATAACACACAGACAATAGGACCACCTCAATCTTATCTTGAGTTCCTGTCACAGTGCCTTAATTTACAGCCCCTAGGAGGCATATTTGGGGAGGGGCATCTTCAGTGGTCACAGTTGTCCATCCGTCCCATAATTTGGGATGATCTTTGTTTGCCCAGTAATATGTGTGTTTACAGTTGCTTCTTGACACAGTTTTCCACAGTGGGAATTTTTGTCTGGGTGCATTAATCAGGATGTGCTACCAAGATCTTACCTCTGCCAGGCCTGGAGTTAGGAATATCCTGTGGCTCCCTTCTGTTCTTATCTCATGACAAAGTCTTTCTGTGGCCTAAAGAGTGTTTGAGACGGGTAACTGTGCCCTTTAGGTCCTTACACCATCCATACTACATATTGCATTGTAAGAGACTATTCAAATACAATATTTTAAATAGTAAATATCTTGAACAGAAGTAGTTTGCCCTCACCTGCTACCTGACCCAGCAGACAGACAGCAATTTCTAAACAGCATAGTTGCATATGGTTTCTAGTCATGTTTGTGAACACACTAATTAAAGAAACTCACTTTTATAAAATCAGGAACTTAATAAATTACGAAACAGAAAAGGTTTGATGTAAAGGTTAGATAATCCTGCACAGCATGATGAAACCTGGACCTGTCTTTACTTTTATTCCTATGACAAGGAATGTGAATGGTGCTGATGTCTTGAAAAGCATGCAGCTCATGAAAAGAACCAGCAGGAAATCTGAAAAAGGAAGGATAATGCTTTGCTGAAAATAATTTTTCATCCTGAGTACAATTAAGCTCCATGGACAAGCAGGCTATTACATCCTGTTGCTACATATCACAACCCAAGGCCCCCTAATGAACTGATTAGCATTCTTGTTTCTTTAGGAAGTCAGAGATATGCACAGTTGGTGCACTCTTTTATTGACAAAGCCTGCAATTATGAATATTTCTCCTATATATTAGATTGTGTTAATTTGTGAGCCATCGTGTGTATGCTAGCTGAAAAGAAATAGTTATTATCGCAATTCTTCTGTTTCCTTTAATTAGGAAAGTCAAAGAATATTGAATTGATATTGATCTAACGTATTAAATCCATCAAATGAAATGCTCCATAAAAAGCACAGTGAACAAAATACACTTGTACGTTCAAAATAAAAATTTAGTGGGTTTATGGAGAGTATTTAAATTGCGTATTAAAAGTTTAATTAAGTGATTTAGTCAACATGCTCTTTATCAGTACAATTCACATCTTGTGATTTTTCAAGCAGCAGCTGAGAAAGTTTGAGCCTACTGATAAAAGTAGTGTTGATGGTGTTCTTTTACAGAAACTTATGGAACTAATACTTGAGAGACAATCAGTTGATTGCTGCCTTTCAGCTAGGAAAAAGGTCCTTTCTTTTGATCAATTTGCTGTTCCTTTGCCGTTTAATTTGATTTGTTGACATTGCAGAAAGGAAGGAAGGAAGGAATAGCACTTAAACTGAGTCAGAACCTTCACTACCAAATGAGGTAGAAGAAACCCATTTCAACTGCAGGGAAGGGACTACTTGCTGCCTCCAAACTGTTGGTTACTTAATAGACCTCATAGTTTGAAGTTCCCCCTGTGCAACATAAACTGAATCTATAAGATGTCCTTGCATCCTAAGGACTTGGAATATTACAGGACCTGAGCTCTTTATGTAAAAATAGGCTGTGTATTGCTCTTTGGGAGAGGGTCAAGATGTTAACCGTGTGGACAGGTAATGAGATAGGGTTTTTGCAACCAATATGAATTTAAGTCTATAATTCTTTTAGTATCTCGTCTGGACTTAAGGCATGTATTATAGCTAGCAGTGGTTTTACTTGTAATATATGATATATACATAGTGGATGCAGCAGCTTTGTGTGATACAAATACCTGCCAATTTTTTTAGTATTATAACATAGAGATAAGTAGGAGTGAATCAAAGAAAATGTATTATTTGACAAGTGCTCTTCAGAAGGTACTGATTTAAGAATCTAAACATTTCTATGTGTTTCTTGAACTATTATATTCATATGCAGATGTTTTCTGTTTAACCTTGATATATGTATATAAAAAGAAGTCTCTCTGACATGTATTTTTCAGACAATTGCAACTATTTTCCCAAAATGGGGGAAATCCTTAACAGAGCCCTACAGCATTCATACTGCTGTTCTTAGTAGAAAATCATTTGTTGAAATGGTTTGAAGTGACCTCAAAGTCTTTTTGCGCCAGTCTTCAAAAGGTTTGCTGCGTTTTTATGGAGACTGTTGTCATCTCAGTTCCATTGTGAAGATTCTGCTAAAATACAAGTGGTGAATATTGGGGTCTTTTAAGGAAATGTTCAGTGGAGATTAACTTAACGTTATCTTTTCTAGGGTAACAGCTGCTTTTGCTTGGCTTGATATGCTGCACTATATTAGTATTTTATAGTCCACAGTATATTAAAATCAATACAACCTTCAGACAAGCAATTCACTATGAAAAGAGCTGCCAGAGAATGCAAGACCAACCATACAGCAGTTATAAATTTTGCCACAGATCTTACTTGTCTCAGATGTGCATTGCTTTCCTGTTAGATTAATTAGCAGAATCTTTTGTAGTCCAGTGATTCCAAAAAGGCAGTCCATGAAGTGAAGCCACTTCAGAAAAAGTTAACATATACCAAACTTATTGATTTGCTTTTCTTCCCACCTGTCTTGCAGCTCAGCTGTACTTTTATCTTCATTCATCCAAAACCAATGAATTGTGTAGTTGATAATGCATATGTATCAACCTGTTCATAATAATTACAGTTGGGATTGCAGTACTCAGTAGTATTCCCTGTTGTTTCCAGTTTAGCTAGAGCTGGCTAACAAAAGCCATATTTAAGGAGAAAAAGAAGAGGAGTTATTAAAAATACCTAAATTGAAGCACAGTCTCAGTAGAATGCCTAGAGCTTAAGGGTATCCCTTAATGCACCAGATGGAAAATAAAAATCTCAGGAATCATCGTGTCTGGCATTGAAATACTAGATAGCAAAACATCTCGCCAGAGTACTGTATTTTATATTTAAAATTGTGTATCAGATATTCAAGGGGAGTCAGTTTTTAACAGAATACAACTAGCCATCTTATGTGGACTCTATTAACATAGCTGTAATTTTAGCTGTGTCTTGAAGAATATCACAGAAATTTTGTCTCTCACCTCCCCCACTCCCCAAGTTTTCTTCTTAGGATAATGTCTGGAATTTACAAGATAAAGCATACATTTTACTGATAGTTTCAACCTTTTGTTTTGTTTTTGCTTCCTAGAAAACTGAAGATACTGGAGTGTTTAATATTTGGCATTTATACATACTGACAGCAAAACAAATTTATCTAATTTTCCTTTACCTTTCCACTCAATGGAAATAAGCAGCCTCATATTTGAAAAACCTGTATTTTTTTTTATAAGGTCTGTTAATAATCTAAGAATTACAAATAATAAGTATCCTAAATTTTAGAATTAAAAGTAAACCAGACGCAGGAATTCCTTTTTCTAGTTTCACTCTTTTTTGTTGTTTTGGTTTGTGTTTTTGTGAACTGGTGGCATTTGTTTTGGTGGTCTTAGCTTGTGTTTTGTCAAGTCTTGTTTCTCATAATGCTTTTTTATGTAGTCCTTGGGCAGCATTTATAGATGAACCTCTCATCAACTTTCTTTGCTTTCCCACCAATAGCATTTTAAGAGTCATAATAATTTAAGAATCTCAAGTCTAAAGAGTAGTTTATTTGTGTGCTGTGCTTATCTTGGGAGCTAAGTAAAGGAGATTCCAGTTGATGCAGAAGAAGAGAGTGCTGGCAGCATCAGTTCTCTTTGAGCTGTTGCCAGCCTGTCAGCACAGGCAGTGAAGCTGCTTATGAGCTGCATCTTGTGAAGTTACTAAAAGCATGAGAAGAAGCTTGTACTGGCAAAAGAGCCATGTTGACAAAGTCTGAAATTAGGTGATTGAGGGATGTTGGTAGACGTTATCTTTTTAAATGGTTGAAATCTTGACTTTAGTCCTTTTTTACAAGGCTGTTGTAATGGAGGCTGTTCTGCACTTACAGAATCAGCTAGTAGCCATTAATGGCTAATTAGAATGTTTTGAAAGTGCATTATTTCTCCCTTCCTGCACATATCTGAGGTCATTATTGTGTGAATTTCTGGCACAGATTCTAAATCACAAAAAGAAAACCATAACTTGATATTTTAAAAGCAACCTTAACAAACCAGAGGGACACTTAATAGTGAAATTGAAATGGAATTCAGCCTCTAAACAAAACTAAAAGAGGAGTGCATTGCAAAAAGAGTGAAAAGAGTCATCTATCAGTAAACTCTTAATGTGTACTGGTCATTAGTGGAGTTTCCCAGGGCTCTGTATTGGGGCCAGTCCTGATCAGTCCTGATCTTTATTGGTGATCTGGACAATGGGTTCGAGTGCACTCTCAAGTAAGTTCACTAACGACACCAAGTTGGGTGGGAGTGTTGGTCTGCTGGAGGTAGAAAGGCTCTGCAGAGGGATCTGGGCAGCCTGGATCAATGGGCTGAGGCCAGTGGGATGAAGTTCCCTAAGAAAGAGTGCCAGGTCCAGTGCTATTCTGTTGGTCTAGATTTTCTTGCACTTGATTAAAAACTTGGTGCTTCATAAAATGGCCATAGTGTATTTAATATGTAGTACGGAGTGTGCAAACACAGAATTCTCTTTTGCAGTAGTTGAGAGGAGCAATTGAGAGTAAAGGTAAAATGGCTATTTATTGTCTTTTGTAGTGTTTACTACAGCAGGAGAATAATGGAACATAAATATTTGTTTAACTACCGTTCCATTAAAGTGCACACTTCCTGAAGTTGCCCAACATAAGGAAATGACTATTTAGAATATTTTGTCTTTTGAGCTTCTTTGGCAAACTACATTATCAGAAGTCTTGAATAAACATAGGGGTTTTTATTTTATTTGCATTATGCAATATTTTGATGCTGTTTATAACTTGTTTATCTTTTGTATAAGTAGTTGTATTGTTTTCACTTCTATTTTAATTAAGTTTATTGACATTGCAAATAGCCTTAGAAAAAGCATAAATACCTGATGCAGCCTCCAGGAACAGAAATATATGCATTATTGTCACGATAAAGTTTTTTATCTTTCATGGTTTTTACTTTTAATACTGTTTATCAATATCTCTATTTTTACTCTAATTTTAGTAAGAGCTATAGTATTTATTTATAAAGTATTCAGGTTAATTGTTGGTATCTGTACCTAAATTCTATGTAAATTGTCATTTATATACCTAAACATTTAGCTTCAATAAGGAGATAGTGATACTAAATAAACTACATGGGTGCTTGAGGTTTGATTAGTTACATACACTTCATTTAATAAGAAATTATGTGGTAATTGAATAATCTTTAAATTTAAAGTGGTTGAGATATTTTGATGAAGGTCCCTGAATTTATTCATAGGCCTAGTAAGCACAGTAAATACTAGGAAGCATGTACAACATGGAAGGAATTCTTTTGGTTCTTATTTGATGAAATAAAAAATGTGTGTGACATACAAATCAGTTTTAAGTAAAAGCAGTGTGTTTGACTGGATTCACTGAGTATTCGTGCAACCTTAACAGCAGTGTACAGCTTTCTAGTTGATGCCAAAGAAGATTTTCAGAAACTTTCACGGATGCATGAGAACATGGAAAAGCTCTATCAGAATGTGATGGGGTATTATGCCATTGATCTGAAGAAAGTTTCGGTGGAGGAGTTTTTAACGGACTTAAACAACTTCAGGATGATGTTCATGGTACGATACATTTTTTTTATGCCTAATGTTTCTTAGAAGTTGTATTTTGTAACCTTATCTATTGTGTATAAATTTGGATAATAAGCTGATTTATGTTGTATCTAGCTACTTATGGTTACATAGCTTAATTTACTGTCTACACTCCTGCAGGAATATTGTTATGAGCAGCAGGAGTTTTGTGAAAAAATCTGGAGGAGTGATCCAACTAATGCATGTAGATCTGTAGAAAGATTCACTTAGTCATTTTGCTGCCTAGCCCTTATTGCAGCCTGACACTTACCATTACAACACACATAGTTAAGTTGCTTGAATGTTTCCCAGTCTTGTTTGGTGTTTTACTTAGGGTTTTTAATGATTTCAGACAGGTCTGAAGATATAGGTAAAGTTACTTTCACAGTTACTGAGAAACAGTTTGAAATTCGTATGTTCATCAGTTTTGAGGAAAGGACTTAAACTTGAACCCATATTTAGCAAACATTTGGAACCTGTAAAGATTACTAAGCCTCTACTACTTCAGAGTCTAACAACTAAAACCCTAGAAATTATTCAATCGGAATAATTTTGCTTGGCAAGTTACCTATGCCAGATTTTTCAACAGGGGCATTGACTGTGTTTTCCTAACTTGATCAGTGCCTAATACGAAACTCAGTACTCTGATTTCAGAATTAATAAATATTACAGAATAGTTGTATTACTTTAATTTCTGATGTTTAAACCATACCTTCCATGTAAATATTGTAGAGTTCTAAATGCTTAAATTCATGTTAAGTTGGAGGCTCTAAGGAAGTGGTTGTGCTTTGCATTAATTTTCCGATATTTCTTCTCTGTGACTGTTACATTAGTACTGATGCTAGCCTCTACTTCACAGCAGTGTCATAAAGATAGATTAATTAACGCTTCAGAACAGTGAAGTATTATTGATGAGCATGATAGAAGAAACCTTGAGGAAAATTAATAACTCTGTCTTGCAGAGTACAGTTTGAAGGCTATATGTAAAAGACGTGTAGATAAGGCATGAAACCCCCTATAATTCAATGACACTAACCAAAATCTTGACTAGCTGCTCAGTTTTGAGGCTTTTCATAAAAGATTTTTGAGATGCCTAGCAAGAGACGGCTGAGCTGATTTTCAGGAGTTTTTAGTATTGGTCTTGGTTACTGGCAGAAACTGAAGATGATTGTTACCCTAGAAAATTTTGTTCAGAAGATTTGTATATTTAGTGCTGAAAAATCATTGGATTATTAAGAAGCCCAAATGAAAAGACCACTAGTCACCAGTAGGTATGAGAGATTAAAGTTCAGTCAACTTGTTGTCATGTAAAGTTGATGATTTACATAAAGTATTTTCCTACTTACAATTATTTTTAAAATTCTTAATTAATGAAGTGTGTAAAAAGTTTCAAAAACCCCTGTGTTTAAATCTGGAGCCCTAGACTTCAGTTTCATAGATAACTTTGAACTGCACTTCGTATTTCAATGTTATTTGCTATCTGTGACAGCTATTATTTGCACTCCGTGAGCACCAAATCCAGAGTACAGTTACTTGGCCAGATCCAAAAAAAGGGGTGAAGCATCTTGCCTTCGATGCTTTAACTTCTGAAGCAAAATTCCTGGTAGAGTCAGCGGAACATATTAGGTATCAGCCATCTCTGTCCACCTCCCTCTGTACTTTCACAGCATCACAGGTGCTGCTAACAACTACATTCCTTACCTTGGAAGGATAGCTTTCAAGATGAAGGAATTGTCTAATGGTTAGAATTTTCCTCCAGTTGTAGGAAAGGGAGCGCAGATGCCTTGAGGCAACAGCTGTTCTGTCCAAGGGACTAGGCTGATCATAGGATGTAGAAACCCTTGCTCCTGTTGACTCTAGGTTGCTCTGCAGCAGAGAAGTAACTTTAAGAGCTAGAAGAGCAACCAAGTAAGAATGTTCCCTAGACTCTATTTTTCCTTTATATGATACAAATACTTAAATAAAAATTAGAAACTACTCTGGAAATCACAAGAGAGAACCCAAGAATGCCTCCAGCTTGGAAAATCTACATCTTGGCATTCCGCTTACGTTTTGTGTGAAAGACGAGAACGTGTAGGATAGAATTTGGCCTTAGGGCATACTTGTATGTGAGTTTGAGTGTCTAATCTTGTGTTTTAGTCAAGGGAGATGCATACTTAATACATTTAGAGGAATTTGGAGAGATGTCTCAAAGGAGACAGCAGAAGCACCTAGTATTGTGGAGAAGTGTCTTAAATAGTACCCAAGACAACATCAGCCTGAAATTTTAAGCTGTGACGTAGAATTTCTGGAAAATCACAGCCCTGTTAGAGAAAGGCTGGGGGCAAGGTATGATACTCCAAAGCATCCAGTGTGCAGAGAATGCGAGGGTGTGAGCTATTAAGTCAGGCCCACTTGTTCAGTGTGGTTGAAAAAAATAGACATCTATATTTGAATGACTGCAGTATGAGGCTGAGTCCTACATATAGTATTTTTGGGGAAAAAGTAGATGCAAAATAGAAATTTCCTTGGTTACTCTGTTAGGAAAGTGTGTAATTCCTGCCAGTATAGTACTTGCCAAGTGCCAAGTCCCATTTGAATTTTATCCAGTAGTTTATCCAGTAATTTATTCTACAGAATGCCCAGTCTGAAAATCAGCAAATAATTTGTTAAAATTAATTCAATCAAAAATTTTAACATTTTGTAGGAGGTGTCTACCCTCCTTCCCTTGTATGAAAAAATTCAGCAGAGGTGACTTTGGAGGAGTCACTGTGAAAGTACAGTTTTGCTTTGTATAAAAAATCCATTGCATTGTCTTTTTTTTTTCATGATGGAAAGCTTATTCTTCTTCAGTTATCCAAAAGAGGTATTTCTTCACCAGCTTTATGGGATATTTTTCTTTCCCCTTCTTTTCATCACTTTCTATGACAGTGATACTACAAACAGTGCCTGTGCAAGTATTTCTGTAATCCACATTCATCTGTGCTATATAATAATTTTCAGTCCATTATTTTTTTTCTGACTACAGTCTGGATGTTTTCCCTCTGAAAACAAATGAGACATTAATTATCCCTGCAAACTTGCAGCTTTTGCCTCGGACCTTGTGAAGATGTTAGCCATTTTGTAAGAGGGGACACTGATATATTATGAAAGACAGAGTTCTGTGTAACTGTGTTCTGAAAAAAGAAACTTGCTGCAATAAAGAATAGGTGCACTTTACATTTAGTGCATATGTAAATTCTCAGAGCACTGAGAATTTACCAGCGTACACAACTAACACTAAAATAATGAAAAGGTAATACTGAAATACTTTTGTTAAAAATATATTGAATGTGATACAGTTCTTTTGCTTAATGTGTGAATATGCAAATTTTTATTTCAAAACTCTGAAACTCATTGTTCTGGTTTAGCTTCATTGGAAGTTTTGGAGTATATATTTATAATTCAAAATGAACAATAGTGTATGGATATTTACCAGATGACAAGAATTTATAAACACAGAGAATTAATGCATATATTGATAAGAATAAGAAAGACACAACACTGTTACCCCGGCAGCCTTGTTTTGCTTGGTATAGTGGCAGCATGAGAAAAAAAAAGTGTTGAAATTATTTTAGAACAATGAATGGTAACATACAGTTTTGTGTAACAAGGTGGTTTAGACATTTTGAATTCTTCCTACATTAACGTGTATTCTTAAGATCTATTTCTTGCTGAATTTATGATCCTCATTTGGGGGCAACTAGTATGCTTTTAATGTATTTATTCTGAATTTGCTTACTTTTCTGAATGAAATGTGCTAAATATGGAATGTAAAATACTTATTTATAAATTAAGGTTAGGGGATGTGGTTTGAAAGCTTTTTTCCTGTTTTTAAGCTTCAGCTTTGTTTTTGCTAAGACTTCCATTTTAATGGAACTCTATATTAATTTTTTTATAGCAAGCAGTAAAAGAAAATATGAGAAGAAGGGAAGCAGAAGAAAAACAGAGACGTGCTAAAATAGCTAAGGAGAAGGCAGAAAAAGAAAAACTAGAGAGGCAACAAAAGAAAAAACGCTTGTTAGAAATGAAAACAGGTAAGTGATGTAGAAAACACATTTTACCAAGCATTTTACTGAAAATAAAGCTGCTATTTTTTCATTATCTGAATGTGCTATGAGAAAAAAACAAAATACATGAATGATTTTTTGCTGATTAAAGTTTTCAGCAAAGATGTTTTTAAATTTTGTTTTTTTAATGAGCTTTCCTGGTTGCTTGGGTTTTTGAGTTATAAAATAATTCAAATTGCTGCTTTTTATTTTTCCATTGGACTGTACTGAACCTTGTGTGACCAAGTGTAAGCTCAGTTATGCTCAAAACCTCTTAATGTTACTTGAGAAAAGACATTTTCCAAATCACAAAGCCATTTTCTTTAACTAAGGTTACATACTCATTTTTGTTCTTTTATGAGAATAAGCCCTTCCTGAATTACTTTGTATTTTTCTTTGAGTATGTCAATTGTTATTTCAACATGTCCCTTCTGAAACACCTCAAAAACCCCCCTCAGCTGTGCATTTTTAAAGTTACTCGTACTATGTTGTGTTTTGTAGCAGAAGAGATGGCAGATGCTGTGAGTTCTCTGTCACTAAAAGAGATGTCTGATGATTCTCTGTACCTCTGGTATTTTATCCTAGACTGAGCTTCTGTAGTCCTTCGGAATGATACATGACTTACTATGTAAATTGCCATGAGCTACTCTTTCTATTTTTTTTTTCCCCTCTGGATCTTGTTAAACAGTTTTCTAACTAAGCCCTGGTTGGCACCTTTGGCATAAATGATTATTTGTCTCTTCCAGTTTTCACTAATAGCCAGAGTAGGTGTGTTTAGTTTCAGAGATGCTTCAGACCAAATGTCTTTGATTTATTTTTATAAGACTATCCATGTTTTCAGGTGTGAGTCTAAACCTTTCTCCTAAGGTGGGAAATCAGGCAGCTGCTCTCTGAACACAGCATTTCTAATTCTTTAGAAGTACAATTCAAGACCCAATCAGAAAACCACCAGTGACAATCTCTTCAAAGCTCACAGAAGATAGAGGAGACTGCAGAAAACTGGGAAGGGGTATAAGTGGTGTCATGCATAGTTGGAAGTATTTCAACAGAGATTTCTCTCAGACATGTTGTATGTATGACTGATAGCATTTTGGATGGAAAACTGATGGCCTTGTAGTGAAAATTAAAGCTGCTCTCAAGTCCTGTTCTTCATAACATCACGTTCAGGCTTCCCAGAATACAGGTGCCAGTGTTGGAGTCTTACGTGTTGTACACCCGCATGTGTTTGTAGCACTCTGGTACTGAATTCTACCACTTCAGCTAATGTGGCTGGGAACTAAGTACTTGTCCTCTACTTGTCTTTGAGTAGCCTGGGTTTTTGATATCATGCAAGTGTACAGAAAGATGTTTCTTGTCTTGTGACTCTAAACTTAAAGTTTGGCTTGGAATGAGTGGTCTAAACAGCAGATTGTGAAAGATGATATTAGGGTCACCTGAAGCTATAAATGTCTTGAGTCTGATATTCACTAAATTGGCCACAGATAAGTTGTAAGGTTTCTTGTGCCTGTTTGAAACATATTTTTAAGTCTACCAGAAAACCCAAATTCTGGGAGTGGAAAGCACATGTGATAGATTTGTTTGTCAGGGAGGACAACAAATATATGAGAAGTGGGCTATTGTAGTTTTTTTAAATTATGATGATGATGATTATTATTGTTATTTTGGCAGTCTTACCAAAATTGTATTTACAGTATTTATTTGAAGTGGCATAATGTTGCTCTGATTTTTTGGAGTTACATAGGCAATCAAAAGCCCATCTTTTTTTTCCTTTTCCCCCTTTTCTTTCCTGGCTATAGCTATTTCATCAAAAGTCTGTCTTCTCATTAAAAGTCTGTAATCAGTTACAAAATGCTTACATCTGATCTGCTAAAAAATTAATAACCAGGTCCTCTCTCTGTCAAAATACCTAAACACTCTAGCCTGGAGTGTGACTGTGGCGTAATTGATTTTTGCTGCATATTATTTCTTTATATGGTGACTAGAACAGATGTTAGATTTGTAGGAACATTATTTCAAATAATGCTCAAATAAAACTCATATAATCAACCCAGAAGTTATTTTTGAAGTTTCAAAGATGTGCATAGTTGGAAGAAGTGAAAACATGAGAGTCTATATGCTAAATGATTCTCAAATGTTTTTTTTTTTCCTTGGTGGATAGATCATGGTGTACTCTACATATCAACTCTTTTTTTTTTTTCCCAGTAACATGGCCTTTTAACCAAAAATGACTTGAAGATTAGGAATGACTGTGTATCACTGTACCTACTTCATGTTTTTTTAACTGTTTGTCTTAAAACTTCTTTTGAAAACTCTAAGAATTGGCAACAACAATAAAAAATCAAAACAAACAAAACCAATCAAAAAATAATCCAATCCCACTTTACTGGGCTGGCAGTCATTAACAACACTGGTTGTGCTATTGTCTTATCCTTGTGTGTTATTTGTCATTATCATTATAATTAGTTCTTAGTACCAATCAATCACTGTCTCTACACAGTCAAAGTCTTAACATCTGTGTCCTAAATTTAATGTCAGTATAAAATCCTATGGAGTTGATACTCTAGTGTTGATGATGATGGCTACCAATGATGGTCCTAGTTGACAAGATGACATATAGAAATTTGAGAGGTTTTCTGCAAGGGAAGCTAGAACTGAAACGGACTCTTTTTTCCTTTTCTACCATCTCTCTTTCCTTTTCCATGCACAGTTTGGGATCTTATTCTTTTATAAAATGGTTTCGTTTCTAGATAGTTCCAATCCTCTTGTCTATCTTTAGGTTAGAGGATGTAAAATGCATCAGGGGGGCGTTAATTCCCCAGGCCCCAGCAGTGCCTTTGATTTTCTGTTGCTTAGCTGCTGCTTCTTTTCTTAAGGTAAAAGCAGTCTTATCCCAGTGCTTGAGGTTGTACTTTTTTCAGTGACCGTTAATTAGCCATTAGTGATTACTTCATGATTTTGGAGCTTCTCTTTCAGCCTGTACTCCATACCTTTCAAGACCTGAGCTGCTATCCAGTGGTTAAACAAGATTTATATCATCATCCTAAGCTTGTCTTGTTAACCAGTGGTCTCATTTGCAACACAGACATTTAACCTGTCCTAGATTCTTCTTTGTTCTTGAAGTCCTTTTCTTTGGGTTTCTTCGTCATTCATCTGCTTTTGGAAGCTATTTGAAGATCAAGGTTTTGTTGCCTATCATGCTACCTTTGGCTGCATGAAGTCGGGGAAACGGTGATTCATTTCTTTGCGTAAAAGTAACCTACATAATACTGCAAGAGTTTTTAGATATTTGGGGGGTATTTGCTGCCTTTTTTTGCATTGACAAAAACTTAATATAGAATCACAGAATAATAGAATACTAGGAGGTTGGAATGGACAATGAACCCCCAACCCTCCTGCCACGTGCAGGAACACTTACATCATAAAGAAATATGTAACAAAATATAAATTTTATTAAAATATACCCAATGTGTGACTTGAGTCAATAAGTTGCGTATAGCATGTTAGGACTGTGTTTATACCAGTTTTGAAAGAACAACAACAACAAAAAAAAATTAACACTACAAAGGTCATATTAACCCAAAAAGAAAATAAATCTGGATTTAAGGGAACTCCTGAGTTTTAGTTTAAACTAATCTCTTCAAGATGAAAACAATTATTTCATTAGTAGTAACTGACATTTATGGCAAATACGAGATCCACAGTAGTCCTATAAAGTATCGGCCTTCTCACAAACTGTAATAATCTTTCTTAGCCTATGTTGTACCTTTGATACACAGGTGACAACTGAGCCATCTACATCACAGGTATGCTCTGTCATCCATACTTCTATATCAGGCTGCGTTTGCAATGCTATTGCACCAAATTCAGTGTTGATATGGTCATTTGCTAAAATTAGATAAATGTGTACTTTATGATGAGTCCTCATAAAGACTTAAGTTCAATTTTCTTATATCTCTGATATAAATATATTAATATTTTATAGTTTGAGAAGTGTGTAGTGTTCTATGAATATGCAGTACAGCATGTTTAGAAAAACCTTAACATTTTAGGTAGGCATTACAATACAAATTTTAACCTCTGCTAATAAGACCATAGATTTCTGTTATTATATGGAATCATTTTATTTTCCCTCTTGCAAATTATTTTTGAGATTTGGGCCTGAAGCTTATGTCAGATTTACATACCTCCAAATTATAGTTTGCTGAAATTCTCTACCTCTACTTCATATTTTAGCAACGCCTACAAGTCCTGGCAGTCACAGCTCAAATAGTTCACTGATAAAGAAGGCTGCAAGTCTTTAGTTTACATACTACAAGTATCAGCTTCATCTTTTCCTTTCAGCTCCATCCAAACTTGAAAAGTAGGTGGAATTCAGTAACCATTTTGACTAAGTAGTGAGTGTTAACTTAGCATTTTGAAATTTATATTAATAAAATCTTACCTCCAAATATTCTCTGGAGTACAAAATTATATTCTCCATGAGATGCTTTACTTGCTTTTGTGAAACCAGATCAAGCTATCACACACTGTCCTTCCAAAGGTAAATAGCCAGTGAAAGGGGATCTTTATGTAAATGCCACTTGTCTGCAAACTATTAACATTCAGACACATGCTTTCTCATGCTGTTCAGATTCTTAGTAGAAGCACACCAATCAATTATTTTGATCTTATCAGAGTGTAAAGAATTCTATAGCTGAGATAATAGCAGCTAAATTTATTGTTATATAATAAGAAATTCCATCATTCTGGCATTTTCATTGTGTCTTACTTTGAATACTATTTAAGTAACAAGCCACTTTTATCAGTGGTTACTTACAAAGATTGCCCTTTTCTCGCATAAAAGCAGTGAAGTAATGCCAAAATGGAACATCTGATTTCCAGTATAGAATATTAGTTTGTTTTCAGTTGTATTATTTAGTTTCATTTTTATCATAATGATCTGGTTTTAAATACGTTTGGGTTCATTTAAACAGTTATGACCTTATTTGCAGTCAATTTTGCAGCATTTATTTTTGCAGAGGTTTTATATTGTTTATCTGGTTTTGGAAAAAAAAGCAAACCACACTCATGTCTCAGAAACTTGCTAAGGGCGTTGTAGGTTTTGGTTCTTCAAATATTTACTACTTTATTATCGCCTGCTAAGTTGTGCAATATGAATATTTTCATTAATTCTGTAGTATTCTGCAAAACAAAGGGACACCATAGATCCCAGTAGTGACAGTTTAAACAATGAAAGTAGTAAATGTAATTAGGTAAAGTTCAGATTCCAGCGGATAAAATACTTGCCTTTGAAATAAATTTTAAAATCCCCAAAGCTATTTAGTTCAGTAGGTACCCTCAAAGACCCTACTTTGCCTGCTTAGCTCAAGTTCCTAGGGCCTCCATTTTAGTAATTTGTTCTCACTGGGATACGGGATTCAATACTTTTCAAGAGTATTTGTTTACTCTGAAGGGAGTGAAGTACTGCAAAAGTCACTGAAATGACATAATTAATTTTTAACATATGTTGGTAATTTGTTGTTTTAAGATGTCTGTTGGGCTAATATCTTGAAAAAATATGGATTTTTGGACAATAGTAGGTATATTACTAGCTTTTGGGAATTTAGGAATATGTTTCATTCGACTAAATTTGCTGTAAAGGGGACGAAAGATCTGACAATGATCAGTATGAAGAAGTCCTAAGGATATAATATCAATATCCAACAAGCATTTTGTGTAAGGGTTCTTTTCTCTAGGGAGTTTCCCCTTTTGGAATTTCAAGTGCTCCACTGAAGTCAGTTCCTCCCTGGTGTTGATAACTTTTTTCTGTTGTTCCCTGGTTGCCTCCACTTATCCTCAAATTGGGCCCTCTTCCCCAAGAGGATTCCTGAGGTCACTTTCTGTTATTTGAATTCATTCTTAAGAATCAGTTTTATTAGGAGGCCAGTGGGAAATAACTCTTTTCCATAACTGTGATGAGTGTAACTTCTTCCTCTTATGTTATATTACAAGGGCAGAAAGAACTGTGGGCCTTACAGAGTTGCTTACTCAGTACTTACTCATGTTAATACTTGCTGGACAGTTGGTAGTAAGCCCATGGCAAGTCTGGAGAGTAGATCGAGTTTTTGCATAATGTCTGTTTACAAAAAAAAAAAAAAGAAAAAAACCCCCACATACATATGAGGAAGGACATGTGACAGGCATCGGCCACAAATCTTCAACAAAGGAGATGTCACTTGCTACTTCCCTAAGTATGGAGGTTGTTTTTCAGCTGCAATTTTATTGTTTTGACAGTAAAGTATAAATCTGGGTAAATTACTGAGAACAGATGTTCCCTTGAGAATAATTGTCACATTTGTGCTTGAAAAAAATTGCAGAGAATGATAAAATACAGGTATGTTAATCAAAAACACCCAAAAGACTCAATCTGATACATCTGATGTAATACATCTGAAGAAGCCAGAGGAAAAAATGGGATACAGCAAAACCTTATCTGTTCACAGAACTGGATGTTTTTAGTGCAAAAAAATAGAGTTGATCTGAATGTATATTAATTTAATCAACAACTAATAGTCACAGGTCATGTTCTAAAAAGGTGTCAAAGGTGCTAAATCTTTTAGAACATGGAGGTTCATGCACTTATTTGCAGCCCATGGGCTCAGAATGCAGCAGTTGCTATTACTTTGTACCGTGTAGTAGCTCCAAAAGAGCAAGTTGTTTAGAAGAAACAATTATTTTCTTTCTGAAAATTTTGCTTAGAAGTGGAATCTTTGGAGATAGCAGCTGAAAAGCGTTTGTGAAATGGAGGTTTACACAAAGCCCAGGATAAAATAAATGGCAGCTGTATTTGGAAGAGAAAAAATAATCAGAACAAACAGAACTGTTTAAAAAATGAAGGGTCAATAACGTAATGTCTGTAGATGAATATTCTCATAAGGATTGCCATTTATGTTGTAGCAGTAAAATTTCTAAACAAATGTGAAAACAATGCTGTAAACTTCAAATGGCATTACCATGAAAAACAATTACAATCTCTGGAGACATCTTTGGGATTAAGAGTTCTAACATTTATACAGATAGTAGGTTTTGATTTGAGTAGGTGTTTCTGACTCCAAATATTTCCTCACATCTCCATAAGGAGGCATTAGAGTCCTCTAAGCTCTCACTCCTGCTGTGTGATGCTTTTATTCTCTGTTTTTTTTCTGTATCATCTAAATTTTCTTAAGTTGCAGAGGAAGGGAGGAATAAATATCCTTACCAAAGCATTGGAGGATATGCTTTATTTTTACTTTCCTCCCCCCAAGGTTGCAAAAGAGCCAAGAACCTCCATAATTGTTGGAAAGCTAGCTGATGGGAGGGAAGGTCATGTCTCTGACTCTTCCATCAAACTGAGTCTGCTGCTGCTTCTGTTTCAATGCTGTTTGCTATGACGCTTATCTTCACTCAGCAATACCTCAGTGGTTGTACAAAAGTACAGTCTTGTTACTGCATACCAAAATATTCTTGCTCTGAAGCTTGCTGACAGAAGGTACTTGATTTCTCTGGCAGCTTCTCTCTATTGAAGACTACTAAATTCAAATACAAAGTCTTTGAATCATAAACAGCTGGAGACCAAGAGACCATACTAGAAGTGTGATTATATATTTATCCTGTCCTTTGTACAGATGCTTGCTATGAGCTGCTAGTGCACAAAGGATGCGGGGATAGGTGGGGTATTGGTCTGATCCTCCTGGGTGTTCTTGTGCATTTATAGGTACCCAACCCAAGACCAAAAACTTTCCATACGCTAAGGTCAGTCATGTAATCCAGTCAGAACTTTTTCATTCCATTAGTGAAAAATTACTCAACCTGAAAATCTACTTGAGCCCCTCATCCCTAGCACACCTGTCAGTATGAGTAATCATTGTGTGTAATTTCTAATTTGTTGCCTTTTTATAAATTTAAATGAAGATAGTAATGTGCTCAATGAACTCCTTCAGAGGCACATAGTAACCAAGAAACAAGATGTTGACACACCCCCCCACAGGTGTATTATGTTAAGCTGCATATATTCTTTTAAGAAGCTGTGTTCAATTAAGAAAATTCCTAGAGTTGTTCTTACTGCTCTCTAAATGAAATTGTAATTGATACATCTCAATAATAGATACTTGTATTTTTTCCCTCTGTGAAACAGAACTAATGAAAATGCTAGTTTTTGGCTAGTTTTAAAAGCAGATTGGTTGTATTCTTGTCAGTGTCACTGGAGTTGTGATGTAAAAGGAAAACAGGAAAATCATTCTTTAATAGTAAAACATATTGATGACTTCTTCATATGCAATTGATAATTTTTACTATTAGTGTTTCATCAAACTTAGCCTTAGATAAGAGTGCATAAGGCTGGTCTGTTTTAGTTATAACTGGTTAAATATAACTAAAAGAAACTTAGCGTTGTTCTTAATTTTAGCAGGTTTTTTTCTCCACTAAAAAGGCACAGCATCCCTAGTGAATAGAAAAAAGGCTATAAAAAGATTGAGTCTTTAAACTGGCTTTAAAAAATATGATTAGGTAATGCAATATATAATGCATTAGTAGAATATCCTGTATTGTTGAGCTGGTGAGAGAGTAGGTGTGTCGGCAAAATTTAGTGGACTTAGTGAAAAGGTAAACTCTTTGTAATCAGTCTGTGGTCATTGCCTGTGTCCTCTCTGGGCCTCTCTAAGATGAGTCTGGTGCAGTCACCTTCACACCCCACACAGTTTCCCACAGCTCTTTATATATATTGATAAGATCCCCCTGGGCCTTCTCTTTTTTTAGGCTGAACAGTCCTGGCTCTCTCAGCGTGTTCTCATATGAGAGATGCTCTAATCCCTTTAGCATCTTTGTGACCTTTGACTTTGCTTGGATATGTTTGTGTCTCCCTTGTACTGGGGCACCCAGAGCTGGACCCAGCACTGCAGATGTGTCTCACCAGTGCTGAGTAGAGGGGAAGGATGCCCTCTCGTGATGCTGGCAATGCTTTTCTTTGGTCATCTTTACCACAGAGGCACAATACTGACTCATGATCAATATGTTGTCCACCAGAATCCCCAGTTATTTTTTTAAAGATGCTTTCCAGCTAGGTAGCCCTTCACCTGTGCTCCTGTATGTTTCACCTTACCACATACAGGTCTTTTGTTGGATTTCATTAGGATGCCTATGTGCCAATTTCCCCAACTTTTATAGGTTCTTCTGAACGGCAACACAACCACCTGGTGGGTCAGCCATTACTTTGAATTTTGCACCATGTGCAAACTTGGTCAGAATACACTCTATTCCATCATTCAGGTCATGAAGGAAGATGTAATAAATATTATCCCCAGTGTCAAGTCCTGGGGTACACCACTTCAAAGGCTTGGCATTCTCTTCATTCTTTTATAAATTCTGTTCGCCTGGATCTCTCTCAGAAACACTTGCTCTGACAGTCATTTTACTGGCACCAATATAAAGAAACCTGAATAATCGCTGTGGAAAACCGTGTTAGTTTACAGTGGCTATTTTCTGTTGTAATAGAAAGAGGGGACTTACTCACGATGAACATCAGAAATGTTTTATTAACATTTTTATTAAAAAGCTCAATATTGAGATGATTTCACTCTTACTCCCATTACTTAAATGGGAAACTGTGATCCAGCTGAGATGCAGGAATTGGTACCTTACACCACTGAAGTATTTTTGTGTCTCTGTGGTACAGAACCACCTCTTACCACAGCTTACCTTTTGGTTTTGTAGTATGACCTATCTTAAAGAAATTAAATTGGTGTAGGTACTGACCTTAATTTCAACAGCTGATTTGAAAGGGACAGCTATCTCTCAGAGTTCATGAAGGGTGGAGTTTTTGTTTGAATTTGACCTGCTTTAAGCTCTGTGGAGCTTGGGGCCCTCTTTGTTCATATGCTTAGAGTCAAAATGTATCTATTTCTAAACCATAAAAGGAACTTAGGGTCAGCTCAACAATGGACCACTTTATCCAGGGGAAACAAGTTGGCATGGAACCTACTCTTCTCAGCTAGATTTATGGAATGGGTGCATCAGTACTTAAGAGAAATCATACCTTTTTAGTGTATACTTGCCAAAGGCACTGAAGCACTACCAAAGGCTTTCTACTTTGTGTTGGGTGTAAGTAAGAGATGTAACTCTTCTGATACTGGACTAGGGTGTTGATGTGAAACATGAGATATGTGCATGTGTTTTACTTTTGGGAAGGGTTATGTGTCTTTCATCTGAAGTCATAGTGACAAATAGTGGTATTTTTGTCACCAGTTGGATTTAATACTTTTAAATCTAAAAGCTGTACTTTCAGCCAGTCCATCCAAGCCACACTTTGCAGCTATTTCTTCTTTGTAACTGTACATTTGAAATTTTCTTTTCTTTAATATAACAGGTTTTTCCAAAATTTATCAGTGTCAAAGGAACCCCTGTGTTCTGAGTCATGGCTCTTGTTTGTGCACTGTTACTGAAAGTCAAACTGATATTCATGTATTCCTTGACTCATCTGTCAATGAAGATTATCTGGTTGGTGCTGTGGCTTTTACCAGAAAAAGTTCAAAGCCTTAGAACAGGTTCAAGTAACAGTCTCTATGACCCATGCATTTTCTGGACAAAGTTGTTCTAATCATCCACACACAATTTTTTGGTAAAATTGTATCTGAATTTCAGTGGAACTAAGAGTCTGAGTTTTAGGTGGTCATTGCTAAACACCTTATGTTGAAACATTAAGGTTGTTTTGTATTTTTGTGTTTACAATGTAAAAGCCTTCCAAAAGTTTTGTGCCCTGCTCATATGTATGCCTGCAAGATCTAGGAGTTGGTCATGTCAGCATTATTAATAATTCACAGAATCTGGCTGTTTTACACTCTGAGACTGAAAAGATGGAATCACATCCAAAACACTGGTGCTCACTGCATTGATGTCTTAAATTCCTTTCTGTGATCTCCTGTTCTGCTTCCTGGAGCCGAAGTTATTCAACACTACAGTATGGCTAAAGCTTTCCTCTTGTGATGTTGTTCAGAGAATGGTACTTCAAATTTTACTCAGATGGAGACCTTTAGTTAGCTGAGCAGTGCTTTATAGACTATACTAGTCAAAATCAATCCTTATACAAACAAATATAAAGGACATTTCAAGATGTCTTTACTTGAAACATGCTACATTAGTAAAGATAAAAGATGTATCTCTCTTTTTTTCTTTCCTTGTGCAAATAGTCTGGAAACATCTCAGCTGTCACTGTCCCAAGCCTGGTAATCATTTGCCTCTGAAAGTTTTGTACATAAGTGCACAAGACATGATGGAGCTAAACCTGGAGGAAGAAGGCTGTGAAGGGCTTACATTTAGTCATTCAAAAGCTGGGTACAGTAAATCCAACCTGAATTATGTCCTGAGCTGAAGAGCTAAAAAAGCAGTTTGTATTGTAGCAAAAAATAATAAAAAAGTATTAATTCTGGTACTTGCTGAATTGAGAGATCAGGACTTAATTCTTAAGAAAGAAAAACAAATCCGATAGTCTCAGCACTCCAAATTTGTTGTTAAATTACATAAAAACTTGAGTGCTGGCATGGAGTTACATCAAAGATGATTCAAAGATAATTAAAGTCTTTGTTACTCTGGATAACTTCAGGAGTAGCTCTTGAGGTTTTGCACTCTTTTCCTTCTGTTACAGCTATGAAATGTCTAAGGTCTCTTTTTAATGTATATATTTGTCCAAGTTGTGTGGTTTTAGGGTTTTAGTTTCACATGAGGTCTAGTGTTTGGCTTTAGGAGCTGGTCCTTTTCATTACCTACAGTGTAACAAAAAATTGTGTAATTGCAATGCCATAAATAGAGGCAGGTGGCAGATGATAGTTAAAGTTCACGCGGCTAAATCTCTTAAGTGTACAGATTGAGTAAGCAAGATCAACAGAAACCATGCTAAAGAATCCCTGGTTTGGTTTTTCTGAAACTTCTTAGTATTTTCTTTTGTGAGAGGAGTAGCTGAATAAAGCTTTGGTTCTTGAAAGAGGAAACAAACATACTATGTTTTCTCCTGGTAAAGTGAACTTTTGGAGTCCTAGCGTTCTGTGATGTTTTAGTTTATACTGGACAGGTTCAGGGGAACTGTAAAAATGAAACATTTTTCACCCAAAATAATCTTGTTACAACACTCTTTTGATACTTGTGATTCTATCATGTGAGCGGACTACTGCTTCTGGAATTATGGTATATATAATTTGTTATTTAATAAGTACATAAAATGCAGGTGTCACTACTAACTGCAGTATCTGTTGCTATCATTATAAGACATTATAGGTGTACATGTAAAGGTAATGATACTCAGTGCACTAGAAGAGAAGAGTCTTTAATATTCTTAACATTTTTAAAGATGTAATTATGAAATTAGGTAGTTTATATCTGACTTGGCACTGAAATGTCAAGGGCAAGACTCACCAGCTACTTTGGGAAGTTTACTTCTCCTTTAGATGGTATTTAAAAGACAGTTGTATGAGTTTTAATTAAGTATGATATTAAAATGCATTTAAATCTCCTATTCTGCAATTGAAGAAAAAGAGATAATTTAAATCATAAAAGGGTACCTTTCTCAGAGGAATTGCTGTGGGCTATGTAACTATCTGCAAGCCAACTAGAATTCCTAGTTCTATGATATTAAAAGATTGATACACTTGACTAATTAGGAAGCCAGTTGACTGGTGCCAGTCATCTGCAGCAACTTGTGAAAGGCGATTTAAAGGTCCCATAGGAAGTGTTAATATTGAACAGTATTTGTGACTCTTATACTATCACAGTAGCAATGTTGTATACAGCTCTCCCAAGACAATTTAAAAGAATTCTCAAATACTGCATGGTAGACTTTCATTTCTTAATCTTCCCATCATAAACACTTGGAAAATATTGCTAAGAGTGTGGGTACTGATAGCTACCTGTGTAAAGTGATAGAAGGTGTTACAGTCAGCTGCTGATTTAGGTATCAGAAACCAGAATTTGGAGCCAACTGAAGTTGTATGAGTTTGAAAACCCAGCTTTCTACAATTTTTGGGCCCAAAGATTCTTAACTATGAATGTTTTTTTTGCAGTGGTTAGCTTGTTTCAATACATCCATGTATACAGGACAACTATTAGACGACTTTTTTAATTCAAGTCTCAACCTCTCCAATTTATTCTTCTAATATGGTTTTGTGTGTCAATGGAAGCACTAATCTATAGTCGAGTTTGTGACTACAGTGCATTTCAGATAAGTGTGAAAAACAGATAGTGCCCATAAATATATTATAGCTATGCTACAAGATGTTGTGGTTTTGCAATATTTCTGTTTCATTATTTTAAATATTTTTTAAAAACTGATTTGATGAGCTTTTTTATAGTAACTAGGATTTTTTTATACTGAAAAATGTTGAGTTTTTGAAATGACTATGAAATCCATAGTAGTCTTGGACAGGCTTAAGAGGAATCAGATGACATGCTGAAATAATATTGAAAATTTTCGTCTCTTATTCCTACTTCCTAAAACAAAACTTATGAACTCTTTTCCATAAACATTAATGATATCATTTTGGTGACTGTGATACTATTCAATCTTTTTTGAATTGCTATTACTCAAAATGCTTTTGAGTTTTCCTCCAGCATTCATGTACCTTAATGTAACTAATGGCATGGCTCAAAATTTCTTCAGGCATCACGTTGGTTTGAAACTATTTCACTGAGTATATTTATTCCAGACATTAGTATTTTAGAGAATTGCATGACATCACATGGAGAAAGGAAAGTTAAAAAACAAACTCCCCCCGCACACACCCCAAACCAACAAGAAAAAGCCACCACAAAAAACCAAAGCCAAACAAAACAAAAAACCAAAATCTCCCCAAAGAACAAACAAAAAATCAAAACCAAACAAGCAACCAAAAAAAACCAACCAAAAAACCCCAAAACCCAAACCTGAATGACAAATAGGAAGCTGAATACACAGTTGGAGTGGTTTTTTTTATAAGGTATGTTCCAAGCCGTATTAATAGCTGTCATAGTCCATTAGTCCTAAGAGAGCGAACTTCAGTGTAATAAAGTGTGTGATACCAAAGACAAAGCAAAAAGAAAAAATTCTGTATTTCAGCCTTCATGTTTATTCTATGCCTGCCATGTATAAAGACTTTAGGCAAAATTATGAATTATTTGCTAATTTTCACTTATTTGGTTTTGTGTATAGCTTTTTTGTCTAAGGCTGAAAACTAGTCTGGTAGTACAGAGTATAGAGAAAAGAGAAGAACTAAGGGTTACTGTTTCCTGGATAAAAAGCTGGCTGAATGGCTGAGCCCAGAGTGGTGGTGAGTAGAGTTGCATCCAGTGGATGGCTGGTCACAAGTAGCTTTCCACAGGGCTCCATATTGGGCCCTGTCCTGTTTAATATCTTTGTCAATAATCTGGATGAGGGAACTATGTGCCCCTCAGTCAGTTTGCAGATGACACCATGCTGGGTGACAAGTGTGGAATTGCTGGAGGGCAGGAAGAATCTGTAGAGGGTCTGCACAGGCTGGATCAATGGGCTGAGGCCAGTTGTATGAGGTTCAACAAGGCCAAATGGTGGATCCTGGATGTGGATCACAACAACCCCCTGCAGCACTACAGACTGGGGGCAAAGTGGCTGGAAAGCTGCCTGATGGAAAAGGACCTGGGGTGTTGATTGGCAGCAACTGAGCCAGCGGGTGCCCAGGTGGCCAATGGCATCCTGGCCTTTATCAGCACTGGTGAGGCCAGCAGGACCAGGGCAGGGATTGTCCCCTGTACTCAGCATCTTGTTATATGCACCAGGTAGTTTAGATCCCAATTTGCATATTCACTGTTAGCAATAACTGCTAACTCTATTCAAGATGTGTGTTGACCTAGGGAGTTTTGCCCAGTGCAGTATAATGAGATTTCTCTCTTGATATTGTTTATTCCTCCATGGAGATTTTTTGTTGGTAGAGTTAATCCCCAGATTTCTGTTCTTTGTCCTCTCATGCATGGGAATGGGGTAACAAGGTTCAAAGATCTAACACTTCCTGATGTGTTTATTTAAGGAATTAAAATGAGCGTGTTTAATACTTGCATTTAGTTACCATCTCAGAGTAACATTTATAATTCTTTTGGGGGTTATTATACATGTATATATTAGGCATTATACGTGTATAATTCGATGAGTAGAATTCTCCTGAACTATATTAATTATATAATATTGGCCAGAGGTTGTTAAATGTGAACGGAAAATGGTTTTTGATTAAAGCTACCTATGGATATCACTGTATCCTATCCAGTCCAATATTCATTCAGCTTCCTGCTGAGAAACAATTTTTCAACTGTTTACAACAATAACTGAAATGATCTTTTGTATAATGTAGCAAATCATATAAGGGACAGCTCTTGAAAGCTGACATGAGACTGACTATTTGCCGTTGCAGAAGGGTACTGAAATGAAAATATCAGTGAAATGACATTTCACTTAAAACTATGCTTGACTCAGTATAGAGAAGGAGGAATGTGAAATGAGGAGAATAAAACTTGGCCTGGTTCAATCTGTAGAAGACTAAATCTGTTGTGGTTAATTTCAAGAGAGCAATTTGTAAATATTAAAGCACTGGTCAAAGTTTGAAATAACTTAATAATTAAGTCTTAATAATACCATTGATATCCATTATTACTGGGTTTTATTGGTATTATTCTTTACGCTTTGATATTGCTGTGGTAACTTAGGGGGTTCCTTCTTTCTCCTTTACAGAAGATGAGGAGACAGGAGTGATGGATAGTCTGTTGGAGGCCTTGCAGTCAGGTGCAGCTTTTCGAGACCGAAGGAAAAGGACACCAAGGTTTAAAGGTGAATATTCTATTTTAAATTTTATTTTCCAAAGAAAGATAAAAGTATTATGGGTCCAGCACTCTAGAATTTAAATACTCTGAGGTTTAGTTCATTCTTGCAATGACAGTTTTCAGGGGTGTTCAGACTGTTGCTGATATCAGTAAGACTGGAAATCAATGTACGTAATTTATTATAGCCTGATCATTACGACGAGACTTTTCAATACAGTGACATGTACTCTAACTTTTTAGGGTTTGTAGTTGTATGGGGGGAGTAAAAGTTATCTTGCTCCATAAGTAACTCTGAGTCAAATTATTTCTCTAGTATATAACTTTCATTTTTTCCAAGGAATACCTAACTTCTAAATGGTTCTGCTTTGTAATGTTGTAATACTCTGATAGCTTTCAAATAGGTGTTTTATTTCCATTGTTTCTTTGTTTTTTCAGACATACCACAAAATCTCAGTCCAACCACACAGCGGCCTGTGCTGAAAGCTTGTAACCATGGTAATGAACCATATTCATGAATTGCATGCGCTTCTTAGCTTAGTTTATGTAGTTGATCTCTGCTTTCAAGACTGCTGTGATTATTTTTTCAGTTTTGTCCATTAGTGGAGTACTTAACCATATTGGAACTTGCTTTTTAAAAATCATCTGAATATTACATCCTGAAACTATACTTACTGATTACTCTGCATAGCTCTTCTATCTTTTGTGGTATTTTTATTTATTTAAATTTTGATTATGTTTTTAAATAGTAGCATTTCTGTAATCCTTGAGAATTATTATGCAAGTTTTTTAGGGATTATGGAACTGTAATAGAAAGCAGAGATTGCATAATATCTTGAGTGTTACTAAGTGCTTATTATAACAAATCAGAGAACTTTTGGCATTCATTCTGAGTTTCTTTGTCTTGGTTTTCTTGATGCTGTAGCTGGAATAGTTTAAGCTATTGTTTACCAGTATAATTCAAAAGGGGTGTTGTATCAACAAAGTTATAGTAAATGTTTATTCATAAACTGCTGAACTATCTCGCTGTAATCAGTAGGACTTGTTCATATAAGAAAAGTTACAGTGCAGATGTAGGTGCCTGTTAGCTTTCTTAGATAGATAATCTGCAGAATATTACTATATTAGCTATGTTTTAATCAAGCTTGAGGAGTCCAGAGTGACTCAGTTGCTCATGACTCATGGTCTCAGGAAAAGGTTTATATATGTAGTGCCTCTGTTAAAGAGAAATTTTAATTAGGTGGAGAAAAAAATTCTTCTTTCTTAGTTTTTAAAGCAGAATGCACTGTTTTTTTATATTTAAATGCACTGTGGGTTTTATAAAGCAGATGTCATAACATTGATTATGTTAATTATATGTCATGTTTAAGTGTTTATTTCTCTAAGTGACTGTAGCAAAAAAAGAACCCCAAACCATTGAATTTGACATTATAAACACAAAATTGAAGCAAATAGATCTGGAAGGACAGTTTAAAGAGAATTACAGAAATTGGATCAAAGAGAAATTAAGTATATTTCACAGGTACTTGTACACATAACCTATTGATATCTGAGTAATGACTATAGAGCACATCTGAATTTATCCTGTAAATGTTTCTGCTTGTAAGAGCAATCATGTGCTTGTTATCAGCACATTACATCTACGTAGCTGTCTGTGGACAGACTATAGTTTCCAGTTTTCAAACTAACTGCCTTTGGTCAAACATTATGGCCATGTTTCAGATTAAAAAAACAAAACAACAAAAACAAACACTCATACTCACCAAAATTTTAATGCTCAAAAATCTCAGTCTAAACCATGGGCTGATTTGTACATCAGATAGATATAATTTGGTGCTAAAGTTTGAAGTTCAAATATTTGATTTGGACAGGAGATTATAAGTAAACTCAAGGATTTTTTGTTGTTTTTATCAAAGTCAGTTTTTCCGTAGAGCATTTTGAGACAATCTAATTCTAAGATATTTTGAAATTAATTCAGCGTTTCTTTCTCCTGTCTTGTTAGCTCAGGAACAGGCTAGTACAGCTCTGAGCTTGCTTTTAAGGAATTCATTAGTATGTTTTTGATTTGTTGACACTTGTGAAAATACCTACATGTTACACCTTCCTATCTTGAGCCAAACAGAGCCCTGAACATGGAGTAAATTATTGTGAGTTCACTTATCAAAGCCTTTTTTTCTTTTTTGATAGAAATATATGGTCATTTAGCTTACATACTGTCTAGAATGAATGCTAGACCCTCAGTGTCAAAGTCAATTTTGGATAATAATAATAACCTTACTGCAGTTAATGTGGTCATTCCAGACAGGAATTATAATGATAAATTTTCTTTAATTTTCTGTTTCTGAGTTCAACAATGCATGATGTCAGTATTATTCTCTGTATCATTTTTTCTTGCAGTTTTATACCTGATATATAGATACATTCTACCTATATGTGTATAATAAGTGATGAAAACTCTATATAATGATCTGTTACACATACACCATATGAGTAAGAAGTCTGTGACTTCAGCCCACTTCAGAAAAATTGGGATATGTCATTAGACAGAAGTATTGACTTGGTCTTTTCTGATTTGCTATTTTTTTCCCAACCTAAGACTTCAAATGAATGCTGAATTTTATATCATGGGAATAAAAGCCACTATCTTACTGTAAGACTAAAATATGGGGAGATTGCTGAAAGTCCTTAAGTAGCAGTTCAAAGACTTTCCTTGTTTGCTTCTATACTGGTTTTGGCTGTTTGGGATAATTGGTAACTGATTCGGTTACTGTTTTTTCTGCTGAGACTAACAGATTGACTTACAGTAGATATACTCTATTAATGCACACTGCAGATTCATACCTAGGATTCATCAAGCAGTTAAAAAGAATTACAAACCATGAGTTGAAATGTCTGTCCTGAATCCTTTAGAGTGTAGTTGGGCAGATGCCATCAAGTTCTAACTAATCTCTTCTGTTTCAAAACACAACCAACCAAAGTAATAAAATCTAGTTTACACTTTATGAGTAAAGACATTTCTCTTAAAAATTGGAAGCCAAATCAGACCCGAGCATAAGTAGTGTTATTACCCCAGCTGGCAACTGAGTACCTCTCAGCCACATGCTGTCTTCCCTGGTGGGATGGGTGAAGAGAATCAGAAAAATGTAAAACTTTTCGGTTGAGAAAATAACAGTTTAATGATTGAAATGAGTAAAATATAGAAATAATGGTAGTAGTAGTAGTCGTAGTCGTAGTGGTAGTAGTAAAAAGGAGAAGGAGGAAGCAGAATGAAACACAAGAGGAACAAGTGATATACAGTAAAGATTGCTCACCACCATTGACCAATTCTGAACCAATCCCTTCCTAGCAATCAGTGGCTCTGAACCAACTCCTCCAGTTTACATGCTGAGCCTGATGCCATATGGTGTGGAATATCCCTTTGGCCAGTTCAGGTCAGCTGTCCTGGCTGTGCTCCCCTCTGGCTTCTTGTGCCCCTGCTCACTGGCAGAGCATGGGAACCTGCGACAACTGAAAAACATCAGTGTGTTACCAATATCCTTCTTTATACTCAATCCAAAACATAGCCCTGTACCAACTACTAGGAAGCAAATTGCTCCACATGAACACAGGACAAAAAACTAGAGAGCAGTGTGTCGTGGTTTGACCCTGGCCAAATGCCAGGGACCTACGACGTCTGCTTTCTATGCTCTCTCTTGCTGCATTTACACAGAGGAGAGGAATCAAACTAACACAAACACACTGGACTCATGAGTTGAGATGAGGCAGTGATGGGGAGGGGACACACGAAAAACATGAGCAAACAGGTGAGAAACTTAAGTTGCAAAGTGATTTATTAACCTAACAGAGTCGGAGGATAAATGAGAGGTAAAAATAAGCTCTTAAGACACCATTTCTTCACTCACCCCCCTTCCCTCTTAAGACACCGTTCCTCAGCTCACCCCCTCCCTCCTTCACACAACCAACAGCTCCGGGTGGGGGGCAGGGTATGGGGTTTTTCCTTAGTCAGTCCATCACCACAATTCTTCTGCTACAAACACTGTTTCTCTACTCACCCCTCTCCCTCTTAAGACACCATTTCTCAGCTCACCCCCCTCCCTCTTTCACCCAACCAACAACTCCGGGGTGGGGCAGGGTATGGGGGTTTCCCTTTGGTCAGGGTCAGTCCACCAGGGAGAAGAGTCCTCTACTCAGCCATGGGGTCCCTCCCACGAGAGACAGTCCTCTGAGAACTTCTTTGGCGTGGGTCCAATCTCACGAGCAGCAGCCCGGCCGAAATCTGCTGCAAACACGAGTGCTTGTCCATGGGGTGCAGGCTCCTGAGCCAAGGCCAGGTTTTTTTTCCATCCCGGGGCCAAGGCCTTTCTCTCTCGTCCACAGCCTTTGCAACTCTCAGTCTCTGCTGGGACTCCCACTGGCTCACAGCTTCCTCCAGGCATCCACCTGTTCCTCTGGCATGGGCACCTCCCCACGGGCTGTGGGTGGATCTCTGCACCCCCCTGGACTCCATGGGCTGCAGGGGGACCACCTGCTCCCCCCATGGTCTTCACCACGGCCAGCAGAGGGTTTTCAGCTCCGGCGCCTGGAGCACCTCCTCCCACAACTTCTCCACTGACCTTGGTGTCTCCATGTTGTTTTCCCTCACATATTTTCACCTCCTCCTCCTCCTCTGGCTACAAAGAAGTGCGCGCACCCATTGTTTTGATTTCTTCTTAAATATGTTTTCACAGAGGCGTAACTAACATTTCTACTTGGCCCAGGTTTGGCCAGCAGCATGTCCATCATCTTCAGAGCCATCAGAGAGTGGCTCTTCTGGACAGGGTGAAAAACGTCCAGAACCTTCACAGAGGACACACAGGAGCCATCTTTGTGCCCCTCCCGACCCACTAGCAAAAACTGGGCCAAGTAAAACCACCACACAGTGCCTCCATGTCTCACAGGGAGAGAAATACAGCCTGAATGAACGCTTTCTTCATAGCTCTCATATAAATGGAAGCAGGAAGGAAATTTTTCTAACCATTGCCAATGTCACCCTCAGTACAATGTTACACAAGGTACCAAACTAGCATTTGCTTTTCAGGCTTAGCCAAACCCTGTAAAACAAAGTAATTCAGAGGAGCAAGCCAATGCTGCTTAGCTCTAGAGCTGAGAACTGACATTGTTTCCTTTAACTAAATAGACAGCTTAAGGAAAAAAAATAAAAAAAAAAGAGGAATAATAAATTTAGTGAAATGCTTTATTGCATAGGCCATTCTTCACTTCATGATCTGTTGAGCTTCCCTAAAAGCTCTGGTAGTGTTCAGCTGATACTTCTGAATAAAAAGGAATACTGATTCTCATGCTGCATCCCATGGTAGCTCAACATGTGTTATTTTATATTCAATCCTACTGCATTCTTCTGTTATTGAACAGATTGCCCCTTTCTAAAATGAATGTAGGTTTTGTCAAGTTTAAGTCTGCTCTATTTTTGTAATCAGAATTGCCAGTTGTATTTTTAATGCTTCTGACAAGGCCCATCAAGTCACAATATTTCCTGTGGGGAAAAAGTCCTGCTGCATAACTAACAGAAATAATACACATTTGGAATTGCTAAATATTGGAAATGTTTTAATGCCATAAGAATGCAAATAATATACACTAGATTTTAGTTGACATAGATGCGATTGGTATATTTGGTTCCCATTCATAGTGTTTTGTATTTTTAAATTAGCTACTGAATTACATCTATGTACAAAACTACCTGTTAATGTTAGAGTTTGCTTTAATTGTAAAGGGCCATAGACTGCAGTAAATAGTGTGGGATATGCTTTTTGCTGGAATTCCAATTCAGAGCACTGTATGACACAAGCAGAGTATTGGTTTAGTTTTAGTGGTGTACTTAGGATTCAATAGCATCTAAACAGAGTAGCTCTTTTATTTAGGGAGCAAAGAAAGCACTTAATTTTCAGTGATCAGGATTTTGCACATTAGAAAATCATTTAAAGTAGCTAATAGCTGTGTCTGATCCACATTTATCAATTATTTACAACAAGAGTCAAGGCACATTTGCAGCTTGTATGTTTATTTCAAGCTGCTGAAGTACAAATACATGGAGCAGCATATCCAAGGCAGGGCAGAGCCCACTGCAGCACAGAAAGCTGCATTATTCACTAAGTTTTTGGTCAGGTTTTGCAGCCTGCATCATGTTCTCTGCTGCTATGGCTACGCATTTATTTGCAGTAGCATTAGCCAAGCTAATGCTACCTGAATTGCATGAATACAAATTTGAGATGCAGCTTTGATTGCATATATACACATACCTCATATGCAGCGGAAAGTGTTTATCTTTACAAGCAGATCATATTCAAAATGCTGTGAGTAAAGAAAAGCTATAATAGAAGGCAAGTAAAAAAAAATACAGATTGCTTTTTGAGACTGCAGGGGTTGGAAGAAATCTTTTTGTCACAATCAGTAATTGCGTTGTGGACTACATTTCTAAAGGTGACAAAAAGGTTTCTATATTCAGATCAAACTTCCATGGTAAGAGATAGTTGTAATTGTTATACCTGTTTGTTCAGTAAATCTATACACAATAGAATAATTTTCATGTCACATACAGTCTGAAGCATTTTTAAGACTTCTGTTAAATAAAACCCTCATGTAGCAATGTCATTCTCTCCCAATTAAGCATAAAGAAGCCCTTTTTTCATGTTCATTGGGTTCTTTTCATCTCGTATTTGTAATAGAACTGTCATCTGATACTCATATTAATGTCTCTGCTACCTTATTTTTGACAAGAAGAGCTGACAGTGAGCTCAAGCTCATCTTAGTTCTTGAAACCAACAGTGTGACCACATAGAGGTCATTTTTATTTCATCATTGTGTATGACAGCAAGCTATGATTGGCATTTCAACCTAATTTTTCCCTAAGTGTCTGTATGTTGCTGTCTTTCCCTCAGCTGTATGTAGTGAACATTAGGAAGTACCTAACAGTGAAGAGGCTACCCATGAAGATAACTTTTTTCCCCAAACATGTTAGTAGTGAAGGGTCCTCTTGAGCATTAGCAGTTCTTCACAGAAGATACTGCTTTGAAGGCACTGCGCAAGTTTAGCCATGGGATCTCAAATCATCAGTACCTCTGGTGGAGAAAATTTTTGTAAAGCTTTGTGAAGTTTTACTCAACTGACAAGTTTTCGGCAGAAAACATGGAATAACTGTAGGCACTGTTATGAAATGAAAACATTTAATAGGATTTCTATTAAAAAATGGTTCTCGGTTGTTGCCATTTTAAGACCAAACCTTCACTTCAATATTGACTTCATAGGTCAGGTAAAATTGCTGCTTATTCTAACAGAAATAATTCCCCTGAAACCATCTATACTGTTTATAATAGTTTTTTTCCTAGAGCAGACAGCAAAGTTCAAAGAAACTGACCATAAAAGTCAATTTTGCATGTGTGGAAAAGAAAAAATATCCAGACAGGGAAAGTGAATTTACACATTTTTATTTCTTTCTTTAGAACTCTTTCTGCATTGCCACAGTTGCAAACACATACAATCACAAAAATATCCCTGAAGAATTTTCATTCCAAAATGTCTGGGAAAAAGATTAATTTTGATGCAGAATTTTTAGCAATCTCTCATGCTCATAATTTAGTGTTAGAATAAAGAAAGTTCCCAAGTCAGAAGGGATGGCAGCCCGCAAGAAGAATTTAGAATGAAAAGTGGGAAATTTTTTTTAAGACCTTTTCTAACAAAATACTTTAAAATAAAGACCGATAGAATGAGAGTTATAAAACACTCATTTATTTAATAATTTATTTATTTTAAAATGTTGAATGCTGAAAAATGGATGGAGACTGTCAAGAAAGCAAAAAGGCACTTCAAATTAGTAGCAATTGCATATATTACTGTGGAAATACTAACTTAGAGAGAGAAAAATGTTATCTTGCCCTTAATATAAGCTAAACACACACTGGCAACCTGTATTTAGAAAGGTGAGGAGGAATTGCAGTCCTACAAAATATGTCCATATTTGTTTTATTAAAGTCTTGTGAGATTTCCCTTACCAACTCTCATGAGTAAGGTTGCATGCATATCCTCCACCCTGTGTCTTATCATATAGTGTTATATCTGAACATAATACAGACAAAAAAGAGAAGCCAAGTTTTTTCAGAGTAAAAATTGTAAGTGCCCCCTTGAGACAAGGTGGACCTTATAATGGGCCTTTTTCTCCTGAGGTTTGACAGCTTCATTCCTAGAGTGCGACCCTTTGAAGATGTCAAATTAGACACTCAGAAGAGCTAATTGCTTTTGTAAATATTTTGCCAGTGTTCACTGGTATTAGTTGAACAAGAACACTGCTCTCAAGGGAGGTGAGGACACTTTCTGCAAGATAAGAATGGTAGCAAAGAGGTGACATTTTAAAGCAGTGACACTGTATATTCCATAATTGCACATACAGTTAAATGTCAGCTTCATGATTGCCTAGGTAGGTAACCAGATTTCCAAAAGCTACAGCAGGCAAGTTATGTATTCAAAGCAATCCGCTGAAAATTTATCAGTAGAAAATCTTAAATCTGCAAAGGGAGCTGTAAATTACCAACAATTTACCCATATTTGTCTTTTCATTGTTTAGTCATGAAGAACTTCCCATTCAAAGTCAATTACCAAATTTATATGTATAACAAAGCAATTCTGTCACTTCTCAGAGCAGTTTTCAAATCTCTTCCACATTTGTTAAGCAAGATTTGAGGTATAAGTTTACCAGTCTTTCTCACTTCTGTTTTCTGAATGTTAAGAACAAGTAGTATCTAAACTCCTGCCTCATTCTTCAGAGGCTTTTAGAAATTTGATCTGAATAGCAGATTCACTGAACAACAGCTGTACAGCTCTTAATATTGTGTGGGTTTTAAGATAGATAGACACACACATATATATTTTCTTGAAGGGGTTATATTTCTTAAAAAAACCACAAGCAAAACCATAAGTGATATATTAGGAAATTTTCATCAGCTAGATATTGAAAATGAGTTTTCTCTGGTTAAAAACTTCACTGGGGACAAAATCTGAGATACTGACTAACCTGAGTCTGCTTTGTGACGGAGTGATGTCTGGTTAATGCACCAGTGCTTAGTCAGTAATTCACAAGATTTAGAGAAAGCACAAAAGATTGTTCATTAAATTCTTCAAGCACTTTTCTTAAGTCATTTTTTTTGCCATGTAAGTGAATGTGTTACCATAATGTTCTGGGATTTTTTTCCTCCTTTGGGAGATTTTTTTTTTTCTAAGTGGTTGCTGCAACAGAACAACAATATAGTGTAGAAGAAATACTGGAGTTACATTTCTGCCTGAGTTTTTTCATTATAAGTCGATGGTCTGCGAAGGTGCAAATAGATGCAGAGAAAACAAGGGTATCTTTAACTTCTTACATTTGTTGGGATGGGAATACTTGAAAGATTTCCTTTCAAGTTATTGAATATTCCTAAGGGAAATTGGCAGTTAAGTTCAATCAGAATTGGTGCTTGTGTCTGTAAGTTGCTTGATAAATCCAGTATCTTCTTTGTTTCATTCAAAAAATAGATGAATCTTGTGTATTTCCACCATACATGCCTAAAGGCAATATTTGCATCGATGACCTGCAAAATAATCTGAAGCCTCAGAGGGCCTTTTGTTGGCTCAAAGCTAGAGATCATAAGTGAGTGAAGGAAGGAAATGCAGGGGTCAAATGCAGCTCTCACCTGATTGGCAGGAGGAAAGATTATAGCCAGGCTTCCACTGAACGATCTGGAATAGTGTGAGCTGGTTGGTCTGCAAATCTTCTTTTCTTTTGGTGGGGTAGCTTACAGATCCAAGATGAGAAGCTTCAGTTTAAGTAATTTCAGGAAAGAATTTTTGGATTTTGGAGGGTACTGGGCTAATCAATCTATTCACTTTCAGCATACACTGTGAAGTAGCTTGGCTCTTGTCCTTGGCATGGTTGTCTTTGGGTTTGAAAAAAAAAGCCAACAACTTTTTAAAGCAAAATTGTTTTAACCAAACAGCTATGTGAAGTCTATGCAATTTTCTAGATTATTTTACTTCCTGGAGGATAACTAGTATATATTTCTTTGTTTGAAAGACTACAACTATGTAGTTAGTAGCATGGTCTTTTTGTTACAATAATTTGTCACGATGTCTTCTTAAAAAGACTTTTTTTGTAATGGCAGTGTTTTTTATTTTCGTGGGGAGTTTGATCAAGCTTTTTTGTCTCCTGATATTACCTAACTCCATACACTACAGAACTAAAAGAAAAACTGTTAACTGACCCTAAGAAGCTTGACTGTATTTGCCCTAGGTTCTAAAAAAGCTATAGACTGGGATTTGGAAAACTGATTGAATTTATTCTACACTATCCAAACTTGCAGTTTTTGATTTTTTCCTTCCTTGTACAATAGCAAAACGATAAAATAAGAAATTGAAAAGATAACATCGAGACTACTTAGTGTCATAAACAGGGAAATGGAATGAAATCTCAGCAGATTTTCAGCACAGGAAAATAATTATTCCAGTGGTTTTTCCTTTTATCTGTTTTCTTAGGCTTTAAGCCGGTTTCCTTGTATTTGAAAAGAGATGAGTGTACATGGTGCATTATAATACAGTGCACATAAAAATACTTGAATTAGCTCTAGACAGTCTACTTTGTGTACTTGAGGCAGGATAGCTTTTATGTCAGGAAAAATTTGGATATCACGGCCAAGTTTGGATGTTTCAGAAGATATTTGGATGTCTGTGTACTGCACCTAATCGAGCTATGCAGTTTCAGAGCTATATCCAAGAATGTGGGAGGAGTACTTATCATCCCTCCCCATCCATTATGAGTATTTGAATCACTAGACTCACTAACATTCGTTACTTATAGTGGCACTCTGTGAGCAGAGGGCTAATCGACAGAAGGGAACTTCTGAGGGATACAGAAAACATGGTTTAAATCCTCTCCTTGAGGGAGATCTCAATCTTGATGAACCAGGGTTAAACACAGCTGAGTGAGAGCTTACATTACCCAGCTTAACTTTGGCACCTAAGTTTTACTGGTCTTTTTGCTTGGTAACTAAATTTATAAACAAAAGAAAAAAATCCTGTCAGAGTTGTATACCTTAGCTGAAAGGCAGCTGTTTGAGTTACTACAGATACATGTTAGCCAGAGAAATAAGTGTTAGAGGTGGTGATCTTCCCACTGTTTTCTCTAGGCTCTGGAGAAGGGATCAGAATATAAAACCTATCAGTACATAAAGGCTTCTGCTTTTATAGCTTTGTATAAGGTTGGCATTTTCTGGTTTTGTATGTTTTTAAAATTTTTTTAACTGTAGACATAATTACATTTGGTGATTATTTTTTTAATGTTGCCTTAGTTTCAAAAGCAGAGATTAATCCCCAAATACTCTTTCAATTCCTTGCCAAAATTGCTTTCTTTTCTGTACATAAGCACAGAAGCATTTATCTGAGGACATATTCTTATTTCAGTAAGTGCATTTTATTGCTGTCATTGCCAGAGAAGGGAGACTGAATGTATTTTTTTCTTCCTATATTCTAAAATGTAAATATCTCCTTTGATCCATCTTCTCCAAGAGAAAGTAAACTTTATGGTATCTAATCATTTACTTGACCATCATTAGGTCCAGAGGTGGCTAAATCAATGCTTCCAAATCTGCTGATCAACTCATATGAACAGAATGCTGAATTAGGCAATTAGGCTCAGGAAGGAGCTTGTGGAGGACTTTGTTACATTATGGTCAGTATTTATACAGTGAGATAACATTAAATGATAACTACATCAAAATAAATGCTACAAGCTAATAGACTGCCCTATCCTTTCTTTTGATCCTAAATCTTTTGTTTGTTTTCTTTTTGAACCTCATGCAACTGGCCTCAGCCTGTTGATCCAGCTTGTCCAGATCTTTCTGCAGAGCTTTCCTGACTTTCAGCAGATGAACACTTCCACCAAGCTTGGTGTCATCTGCAAACTGACAGGGGGTGCTCTTCATCCCCTCATTCAGATCATCAGTAAGGATATTAAACAGGACTGGCCCCAATGCTGAGCCTTGGGGAACACCACTAGCAACCAGGTTGCTAACGGATTAGTTCCATTTAGTTCCATTTAGTTCCATTCAGCACCGCTCTCTGGGCCTGGCCATCCAGGCAGTGTTTCACCCAGCAGAGTGCACCTCTCTAAGCCATGGCCTGTCAGCTTCTCCAGGAGAATGCTGTAGGAGACAGTGTTGAAGGTTTTACTGAAGTCTCTGTAAACCACATCCACAGCCTTTCATCAGTCACCTGGTCATGAAAGGAGATCAGGTTGGTCAGTCAGGACCTGTTTTTGCTAAACTCATGTTGGCTGGGCCTGATGCCCTGGTTGTCCTGTAGGTGCGGTGTGATCGCACTCAGGATAGTCAGTACCATAACCTTCCCCAACACCAAGGTCAGGCCGACAGTCCTGTAGTTTACAGGACCCTCTTTCCCACCCTTCTGGTAGATGGGTGAAATTTGTCACAATTTACGTTGCTTGGTTCTTAAACTGAAATCTCCAGGCTCTGCTTTACAGACATCTACAATTGCAGTGAAAGGTAGTGAAATCAAAGCACTAAACACATAAAGTGCTTTATAATCTGGGATATCAGGTATTGAGCATTTTTAGCTGACCTCCAAAATTAATCTATGTATTTAGTCTCTTGAAGAGATAAAATACTTCATAAACAGATGCACAGTTTAGGGTGTTTAGGCTCTTTGTAGTGGCTAGAAAGAAGCACATACCTATCCTACACAGGAGTTAACCTATATAAATTGTTAATAGTCAATGAGTTCAGGCCTCAGTTTAAAGTTCTTGAGGGTGAGAGACCTAATAACAGTTGTTCATGTTTTAGCTCTCTGTGTACAATAAAGTTAATAAAACAGGGCACAGCACACTCAATACTGCAGATAAAACGATAGCTTGAATAGCCTCTCTTTACGTTAGTATTCTGTCCTAGGCAATGAACAATACAAGTGCTTCTGAAGGGAAAAGAAGCAGTAATTCTCTTACATGCATACATACAAAATTTGCATTAAATTTGGATAGCTAACTTTGTCATGCTTCCAAATTCTAGTATTTTGATGCTTGTCTTTCTCTATAGCATATGTTTGTGTAATTTGTGTTATACTGCTAGTGCAATGATAATATGTTTGGGTCTACTCACGTTTCATTGAACCAGCTGGATTAAAAATAAATTGATCAGTACTGTGGCTTTAAGTTAGGCAGCCTTCCTGGAATGCACAGTTCGTAATTCCAGCACAAAGAATAAATCAGGATTGATGCATGAGTAGTTGCAAACTCTGTTTTGGCCATTCAGCACAGAAGAAAAAGTACTTTGCTATCAGGTAATCCCTAGTTTTATAATTGTACTGTAGATGGTAGTCTTCCCCTTTCTCTAAGAAATACAAAATCGTTTTAATTCTGTGTGATCCATCATCAGGCAACTACTCAAAAAAGTAACATTCTTAAATGCTCTCAAATGTCCAGTAGCAAAAATAAATGAAGGGCAGAGTGCATTAAGGGGTTTCCAGTTGTGTCTCACAGGGCAGAGAAAACTGCTGTGAGAGAGCTCTCGGGATAGCTCCTACTCTTGCTGCCTTTAGCAATAGCTTCCTGACTAATCAGTCTCCAGGCTTACCCCAGTGCTTTAGTCTGTTCTTTCTCTGTTGCCAGCTGCTGCCTGAAAACAGGACACAGCCAATTACTCTCCGCTGAGTTTACCCAGTCTCTGTTTATCCACCTAACAGCAGTTGCTCTGAGATCATTTTATTGAAAACTTGTTATGTAGTGAGATCTGCTATTGTAAAATCTTGGATTTGTTTCAGTGGGGTCAAAAAGACATGAATCTTAAAGTCTAAGATTGGATTATATTATTTGGAATAGTTGCTTCCTATGGGGCAGAAAACAAAGCATGCTGAAATGGAATTAATTTCTTCCTTTTCCATATTCCAATGCCTGTCAAATAAAAAAATGTTTATCTTTAATATTGGAAGTTAAAAAGTAAACTCTTAATGACTTTTTAATTGTGAATACTACTAGCTATATCCTAATTTCTTGGTTTGGGTTCTGATCTTCCTTCATCGACCTTATTTGTTCCTTTCTATTTATATAAGAAACCTTATGAATGATACCTAATGATAGTTTTTCTAGTTCCCAACCATATCTTGTTGCATCCTTCTTCTAACCCATCTTTCTTACTCATTTTTCAGTTCTGTAGCACATTAGCACATTCAACAGAACCACTTAACTCTAATGTATAAAACATTTTACTCCTACTTTAGTCTGTAACTGCATATTTAGCATAATAAAAAGGGCATTTTTGACCTGTGCCAATAAACTATAAAATGTACTGTGGTCTAAAAATGAGACCTTTACTTATTATAGAAGTCTTTCACACTCACATTAGTAATAAAGCTTTGGTGAAATTGTGTTTGTTGAAGCAGCTAAGCAACCAGATAGGCTGCAAAGGATCTCCAGCTAGTGTTTTCTGGGAAAGCTGTAGTAACACAAAATACAGTATACTTTTATTATTTTTCTAATAACTGAAAATCCAAAGAGATGTGTTAAAAAAAATATGTCCTAACTACCCAAAGCTAAATGAGAGACAGGTCAGCAATAATTTAAAGTAATGTGCTCTCCAAACTTCATAAAATATTTTACAATTAAATAGCCATACAGTTTACATCCTTTTAAAGACCTGGGGAAAATGTGGTGGAGTGGGATTCAAACACCATACACTTAGATCTTCCATTCAAAACTGGGTGTCACCCAGAATATGGTTTAGCTCACATATTGCTACAAGATGTACTTTTAAGATCTGCTAGCTCTGAGGTGGCATCATACAATCAAACAAGATTTTCTTCATCTGTGTTTGGTGCCAGTGTATTGAGTAGTTGCAGGGTATTTTTTTCTTATACTTAGTACCTCTTTGCTTTTAATTTAGCCTATTTGAAAAAATAAATCACCAAAGAAACAGGAGTTACTTCTTATTTTTAGTTTGAAAATCTTTATACCTGTAGCCTACATTGACAGAGTGAAAGGTATTTCAATGTTTGCAGTTAAGTAATACCTTTCTGCAAGTGATAAGAAAACTTATTTGGTCAAGAGCACTTTTGAACAAAAGTACTGACTGTATTTCATATGGAAATAAAGTTTGACTAAAATTCATCTACCAGGGTCTGGCTTTTTCAAAGCTGAACTGAACAAGTTAGGGAGAACAATAGGAAAATATGAGAAATGAGAAAGCTTTTCTTAATCTGCTGGTGTGTATTGCTAGTAAAGGGTGCACTCCACTGCCTTATGTTCTTGGCTTCAGTTGCAGATTGCAGCCTTAATTTTTTTTAGCTATTAATGTAGAATTTTCTTTACATCAAATTTTCCACTTTCAAAAACTAAACTGAGTGAAATAAAATTTTATAAGCTGTCAGTCTTCTTGGAATATGGTAAGCAAGCTAGTCGAGAAGTCCAGAATGCTTCTTTTTGTATTTGGAAAACAGTGTTACAGCATTACTGTCCTAAACAAGATTTTCAGATTTTGGAGCTAATGATATACTTTGTACACTTGCATGTGGTATACTGATGCAAAAAATATATTGCCATTGAATTGTTTTCTTCTGATGAAGCATAGTGCTTCTCTGCAGTGTTAAGTTCTGCTGCATATCTGGACAAAAAGAGTTTGGTGGTTTTCACCTGCATAATACTAAAAGTATCATAATTGATATTTCAGTTTCTTTTAGCATGTTCTTGTTTGATGTATCAATGATGTTAAATTTGAATTTTGAGCTTATGCCATTTTCAGTACGTATTGAAATCCTTCTTCTGTTTAATGAAAGTAGCATACTTTAACAGATGTTCTACCTGTTGTCTTTGAGGAGTTTCTTAAATTTGAGGTGTATCAGCAGTGGTGGATTTGATGTCTAGTTCCTAAACTTGCATAGAAGTGGGTATGTGGAAGTGAACAAATTCACCCAAGAAAGCTGAAATATCTTTCAATTTACTCAGTAAATCAGTCTAGGCTTATTAAGTCAGCCTAAGAATAGAACTTCTATCAGCTAAACTTTCCACTGGGATTTATGATTGGAGTGCATATAATAACTCATTACTGATCAATGCACGAGAGATGCTCTGTTGTAATATGTATTCATGGGAAATATCTGTACTCATATTCCATTTTACATTTTTGTAAATAAAATCCCATTAATTATTAACAAAAAATTGAGTCAACCTTGAAACTCCCTGGATCACAGTGCATCAGTCAAACAGAAGCAGTGATTTTTCTGGTATATTCTTTATTTCAAGATAGGTTTCCAATTAATATTACTTATTTCTTCCTTGTTGGCAAATTACATTTGCAGCAGTTTAAGGAAACAAGAAGTACTGTGGTCTAACCAATATGATTTGTCAAACTAAATTAATGCTTAAATCAAGTTAATAAGACTATCGTCCAAAGCATCAACAAGATAAAATAAAAATTACCAAAGTGCCACTACAGGCACTTTTGATAAAAATTTTCATATTTCTTTATCACAATCACAGTTTACCTAAAAGTTTCATTTCTAATAGTAGAAATAGTAGAAATAATTGCAAGTAGGGCTTGGGGCAGAGGTCTATTAGTTTAAAGAAAAATTGTTTATAGGTTTTTCATGTTAGTTTTTAGAAATTGTTTCATTTGTGCCCATTCCTTTGTTACTTTTGAATATGAAAAGAAATACGGAAATAAATTATTTCACACAGAGTGGTGCTGGAAATGAGATTGTCTTATCTTCCCAGTAACTTTTTAAAACCTACTCTGGTAATAGTCATTGTCCCTGTGTCAAAAAAGAGAGAGTACTTACTTCACAGAAAGAAGTCAGTGAAGTATCTGCAGCTTTCTCTACATACAGGAAGTTATCAAAAAATGTGGCAGCTGACATCATAGTCAACCTGACTTGAAGTGTACTGATTTCTTGGGGTGAGCATTTTATTATTAGCCAGTTCAGTGGCCTGGCTTTGTTAGGAGGAGTCAGCTGAAGGACTGTTTATAGCCATTATTTTGAGTGGAGTTTGCATTTGATAAACTCACAAGCATTACCAAAAAAAAGGTAGTAAGTCTATGATGTTTTCAGTGTTTAACAACTCACAGCAGCTTTCTGACTTAAATGTGTGACCCAACAGGAAAAAGCAGCTTGAAGTTCTCTGTTTTGTTAGGGATAAAAGTTTTGAAGAGTGCTTCTAAAACAGTTTATTTTTATGTTTTATGTTCTGGTACAGTATTTTCAGTTAATTCAGATTCACCTCAAATTAACAACTCTGTGTGCTTTGGGATAATTAAATTACTGTTTCCTCTTATCTTGGCTCACCATGCAGACTATTGCCACCCCTATAGCTGCTCTTACTCCATTGCTATAGCAGCTCCGTTATTTAGGGATAAATCTTTTCTTCTCCTCATCAGTTGTTGTGAGAAAAATATAAGCCACCTGTGAAAAAAATTAGCATATTTGGACTGACTTCTTGTGTTTGCTTGTCTGGCTGTATTCCAGGTATTTTTATGGCTGTGTAAGGGAAGGAGCAAACAAAAAAGGTATTTCAGCTGTTCCTAGTTATTAAAATTGACCTGGATGTACCATGGACTGAGAGGAGGGGGAACAGAAGGATGAATTAAAGTGGAAAATGAAGGGGGAGGGATGTGAAGTGCGGCTGAATGGGTGTATGAGCCCAAGCCACGGCTGCTGTGTTGGGAGCATCAGCCACCACATCGTCCGGGCAACCCGAGTTGCCACGGCAACGGCAGCAGCGACCGAGGGACAAGTACTGCTCCCACTGTCTGACCCTCCCTGGGACTGCAGATGCCAGATGAGTGTTAGAGACTCCCCCAACCTTGTTCTGGCAAAACGCCTTTGTTCCCGGCTGAAGGGAGACCCCAGCGAAGCTGCTGCTGGGTTTACAAAGCTGTTGCACATCAGCAAAACTTTACAGTCATGGATGTTTCTTTCTGGCAGTCGGTGAAGAGAAGTAGGGCTTAGAAGGTAGATATGGAAAACAAACACTGGTTCTACTCCAGGGAAACTTGCTGTTATGGAATTAATTAATTTTTTTTTATATTTATGTAGGAATACAGATGACTACTAATAGCACAGGTGCTCTAATTGCCTCCCAGGAAAACAATGTAAAACTGATATTGTCCCTCTTATTTTTAATATAAGGGGGCATTGCATAAAAATGCACTTTGGGAGTAGTAGCAAAATCACATCATTTTTCCTGCACAAGTGTGCATTATCTGTAGTTTCAAGTGTGAGTTGTACTTACCTCTAAATGAGGTTTTTAAGCCATGTGTCTTTACGTACCAGAAAGTCCTTAAAATAGCCAATTACATTCAACCTTTAAAATTTCATCAAAGAAGGGCATCATTTGTGTTCATTTCTGAAAGGTTAAAATTGCTCACAGTTAAAACTGGTTACAGTATTTTAGATGACCAAGATTTGTATTACCATTATACCATATCAACTAGCTTAAAAGGCAGAATGTTTGTTTTTCTGCTTTTCTTTCCTGTCTGTGCACATGTGCCTATTTATAACATCCAGTCCTCTCACTCGATTATTTCCTTCAACTCCAGGAAAATGTTTCAAATGGCCTGTCAAATGAGGGCTTTGTTGCACTTAGGTTTGGGATTTTTTTTTGGAGGGAGAGGGGGTGGGTGGTGTTTGTTTGTTTGTTTGTTTTGGATTTTTTGGGGTTTTTTTGTATGGTAGGGAGGAAGGGGGAGTATTGTTGTTAAAGTTGTAATGTGATACCGAGAAAAATTCAGGAGAAATCCTAGGCTGAAAATAAATGTGGTAACTCTTCCCATACATGAGTCTGTCACTGAACAGCAGGCTGACTGCCATCAAGAAGCACTTCTGACACTGTAGATGTATTTTGGGAAAGGGCAAGTAATGGAATGGGTTATTTGATGGGGAGTTTGAGAATGTATTGCCTGAGAGAAATGTCTGGGGCAGAGCTGTGCAAACCTACTCTTTTTTTTTTTTTCCTCTTAGTAAGACAAAGAGGAAAAATAAATTTTACCCCAAATGTACATTTTTCTGCATTGTATTGAAAACTGAAATTTCTTTCCATTTGGCATGAAATATTTGCTTTTCTGAGAGAAAGAAAGAAAAACAATTGAGAAAGAAGGAGATGGATGTTACTGCCTTTGCTCAACACCCAGATTACTTCATCATTTATCTAGATGAGAACACAGATTCAGTTTTGTACCTTTGTGTGAGAATGTTTGTGAATTTTCTAGAAATAAACAGGTCACCTACCCACCAGGCTTAGTTGCTCTTTCCCAATCGCTGCATGCTCTGAATATCTATGAGTAGTGGAACATTCCAAATGGATTAAGTCTAACTTAAGTCTCAATGAGAAATGGGTTTCACAGAGTTAATCAAGACATCCAGCTACTGCATTGGATCATCAGCTTACTTTTTAGGTGAAGTTGCAAGGTTTACAGCCTCAGTTACTACAATTTAGATAACCCTTGGGTCAGGGTATAAAATCTAAGAAGATATAGATTGATCTATAGGCCTTTTGTGTGAGGTGCAAGATTTTCTGTGTGGATGATGTGCTAGTAGAATCAAAAGAAAACATGCCTGCAGCCTTTCTTTTCACATCTTTTATACAACCCTTCTTTTTGTAATAACCTGTGAAAACATGCCACAGTAAGTGGTGTTTTTTTTTTTATCTGCCTTTGGAGAAACAGAATCCCAAGGCACCTTCCCTGAATACCTTGGGAATAAAAGGTACTGTGTGTGACATAATTCTTGAGATCATAGGACCAATACTATTTCTTTATGCTTCTTTTTTTTCCCTTTTCTTTCTTTTCTTTTGGAGGTTCACATTTTGCAACAGGATTAAAATTAACACAGTGACTTCTGAAAAAAGTTGCTGTTCTAATTTCACTTCATATTTTTCCAGATCATCTCCCTCACTGCCCTTTTCTGGGGCCTTCACAGGAGAAATTGTTTTAAAAAGATGATGAATCAATTTAGGCAGAAGCAAGATAAATTCTCTTACACTTTCAGGAAAATGTCTCTTGTATTTTTCTGTCAAATGATCATCAATATGTATTAAGGTCTGGTGTGCAAGTACTAACCAGTCATTTCTTGGATATTGTACCTATTTCTGTTTTTTTCTTCATATTTTTTCCATTAGTTATAGTTAAGATAAGCATTGAAGAGCACAACGTATGTTTGTCGTGTCCCTACCATATTTTCCTACACTAACAGAGGGATATAAAATAGCATTTAGGTTAGGGCTTCAACCCAAATGAACATGTCCTTCCTGGTCTATAAATTTTATAAGAAAATGAATTCATTCTTTCTTGGGTTTTACATTGCTATGTTAGCACCTTCCACCACCTCGTCAACCTACCCATTTCTGTAAGTGCATTCCTAGGGTTCAGTACATCTGTCATAGGGATCCATTAAAAAACAAAACAACAAACAAAAAATGAAATAACAAAAAAACCAACAAAAACCTCCTGCTCTTTTGGGCTTGCTGCATGTTAAAGACTGAAGTAATTGGTTGGCAGTGGTAAAATCATATTGTAGGCATAAGTGTTCATTAGGTAGCAGGTGCAGTTTTTTGACTTTCCGTAACATAAGAGAGGAACCTCTTGTTTAATTCACCTGTGGCTTTCTAGATTTGAATGTCATTTCTTCCTTTAAAGTGTGTTCTTTGGTACCTTTGTCATCTTGTTAAATACAAAGTATCCAAGAAGGCTGTTGGTAGATATCATTTGCCCTAAGTACCCAGGGAAGGAAGACCCAGAAAGACAAGTTGTGGGGAAACTGATTATAATCTCATAACCTTGCTGTAAATACAAAGAAGGCTCCAAAAGACATTCAGTGGCAGCACTCAGAGGAACATCAGAAAGGGAGTTTCAGCCATCTGATTTGTGTGGCTTTGGTTGGTGTGGGTGTTGTTGGTTTGCTGCTTTTTTTTTTTTTTTTTAAGTAAAACTGGATGTCCCAAAAACTGCAAGAATGCCAGGATTCTTTCATTAATCCTTTACACTTTAGCACCAGGAATCCTGGGAACGTCTTTTGATAGTGCGAAGTTTTTTTACGGAAGGAAAAGTGGAATTATGTGTTGATCAGTTAATAATCTCCCCAAGAAAAGTACATATTTTAGTATTCTGTTCTGTAGGACTTAGGTGCTAGTGGAACTGTTTTCTCTGATTTAACTACCTAATATTAGTATTATGGATCAGAAATAATTTTTCTAAGTGATTGAAATAAGGATTTATTGTAGTCAATGCAAGTATTACCAATTAAAATAATAACATTGCTATAAAGCTCCACTATAGAAGTATCATTGTTGTCCGAAGTGGAAATATAACATGGCTTTCATCCCAAAATACGGATATAAACAATCAAAACAGCATTCCTCTCCAGAAACATCTGAACAGTGGTCTGCTGGAAAACTGAGTGTGACAGACCTTTATTTCATAAGCTACATACCATGGTTTAGAGCTTCACACACACCATAGAACCAAACTATTCACCAACTACTTTAAGCAAAGGAAGATTGCAATTCATTTAGTGATTCTGTTCTTTTCAGATCAGCCTTGGGAACTTTGATGTGAAGCAGATTCATGTGTTAAGATACGTAGCATCTCTGTTGCCACACAGTTGATTGTGCCACTTAGTATACCAGTGAATTCTGTAATATAATACAAACTTACATTTATAACTACTGATGGATGTTTTAAAATGTTATAATAATTTTAAAATACTATAATTATTCTTTTTCATCTTTGTAGAACAATGAAGATCTTCTTTTATAGTAATAACATCCTAGCTGAGCATGATAGGTAGAATACAGAGTCTATCTGTCATCTCATGCTTAGAAAGTCTGAGTCTTATTTAAATGATTCACTGTTCAACTTTCAGGTATAATTACTGTAAGGCCAGAATAATGGGTCAAAAGAGCAATTTCTTTCTGGATCAGACCTTAGTATTACCTAATAAAGAGAAAATTCCCAGCAAAGCCAGGTGTCAATATATTGTTAAGGTTACAGAGCATGATTCTTCTCTTGGTTCCTCCTCCCATCTTTAAAAATGATTGATGCTTTATATTTTGTAAGTGTTGCTCTGGCTCCGTCTAAATGAAACCCGTTTTATACATTAACCTTCCTGAATAGTTTATGCGTTAAAAATTATAACAGTGAAGTGAAACCAGATGGACTGAGTAGAGTTGACAGCACCTTTCTGAGTGATGAAATTGCTATTGATTTATGACAAATGCCAGTAAAAGCAGGCAGGGTCTGTTTTGTTGCTGTCAGATGAGAAGTGAAAGTAGGCAGGTTTTGTTATCAATCATTTGTTGTTGGTGTAAGACAGTGGCAGGCTGCTATAATTGATTTGATAGCTCCGTCTGACTTGAGCTCCAGTGGCCACCACAGATCGTGGCAATGCAGCAGTGCAGAGAATTGACATGAAAAAGAAGTGACATGACTCCTCAGAGGCCAAGTTGTATGATTTAAAGGTGTATGTTTGTCAAAACATTTTATAAATCAGAATTTTCAGACTGAGAGGCAATTTATTGATAGCATGCAGTTTTGAGGTTAGTCTGGAAATGGGCTTATTTTATATTATGGCATTAATTTAATTGATGTTTTATAACCTAAAAGGATTTGCATGGGTAAAAAGACTTCTCTTTTTCTCTTTTCTTTGCCTTGAAAAACAGCTTACATGATTTCATTCAGTTTGGTCTTTTGATGAAACTTTTCCCCTGATATATTATCTGTCCAAGTTATGCCTAGTGTGATTGTAGAATATCACTATGACACTTTGATCCTCTGTAATAGGCTGTGTTTTGTTTAAAGAAATGAAATAATGATGGCTACTGAAGACACCTAATAGGACTATTGAATAAAGCTCTGGGGACATAATTCTGAGCTAACCCCAAGTAAATCTGTACTGTAATGTCCAGAAAACCATACTTATTTCTCTGTGAATTTTTGATTCCTGAACAGTTTCAAGTTTGGTTCCAGGTGTTTTAATTAACAAACACAGATTGTGTTATTTGCCATTTCCTACAAGGGTAAGGATTATAGAATTAGAAAACACTCAGTAGAGAACTAGCTTAAGAAATATGAAGTCATGGATACATTCCACCTTTTCCTTATTTTAAGCATTAATTATACCAATTAGATACCAACTTTATTTATACAAAACTATGTAATGATACTTATTTTATGTATGTGAAAACTTGAGGGATGAGAAAGCATCATATACTTTATATAAACAGAGGATTCATGAGCCAGGAGGGACTTGGACAGCTAAGTATAGAGATCAGGCTTATTTTTAATTCCACACCTGTGCATCTGTACAAAAAGCCAGTAATTTTCTGTCTAGATTGAGGAAAGTATTTTTGCAAATAAAAAGTGAGATATTGATGCCCTCCACCAGTGTTTAAAAGTAGTTAATTCAACTAGAATTAATGTAGAGCAGGGCTGCTGTGTTAATACAAATACAAAGACAAATCAGCTATTTAAAACAAGTGATTGAAACAGCCTGGCTTGTTTAGTCTAACAGAAGGAAAGAAGAAAGTGTATGTGTACATAGATGAGTGTGTGTGTGTGTGTGTGTGTAAAATACACACAATTCTGAATTACAGCCAATGTAATTTTATACAATTATAATAGATACAATATGTTGTATATGTTTGGGAGGGTAAATGCTGGAGAAGAAATGTTAGCAGCATAAACACAAGAACAAAGGGAGATTAGTAACAAATGCAGTTTTGAAAATAGCATTCTAGTAGGATGGGTAGTTGGTCAAACATTTTAAAATTTGGTCTATTAATCAGCAACTAAAAGTATATTAGAATCATCATTAATATAATTAAGGAACTGGAATCTCTTAAGACTTATGTCCTATATTTTAACTGAATTTCTCCACACTAACTTGTATTTTTCCCAGTTAATTCCTGTTTCCTTAAAAGGCTTTTTTAGATAAAATGCTCTCTCAAAAAGAGGTGTTCATCAGTTGTGTTTATATTACAGAAAAAAATTCATTGTAAGATTTTTAAACTCCAAATGTCAAATGTAGCTAGATCGTTTAAATATATATAGCTTGCCTAATTTTTTTAAATTTTATTAACCTCTCCATGTCAAAGAAAAGCAAAAAATGTTTATTTCATTTATGCCAATGGATATTAACTTCAGAGTAATATTACAGATAGGATGAAAAAAAGATAACTGATGGATGCAAAGAGAGATATATTTCATACTGCCTCTAAAAAAATTCCATTTTGAAAGAGTGTCAGGTAGGTAAGACATGGAAAGCTACTTCAACTACAGGGGTGTTTTGATAAAACATTTAAAGGTAAGATTTAAAGACAACAAAAAAGGAGTATTGAATTCTACAAGGAACCTGAAGAGACAAAGAAAATTGGAGTAACTAGGATTTAAGATGTAGTAAAGACAGTATTATGGGAATAATCTTGAAGACCTTGAGTTTCTACAGCTGGAAAAAGTTGTAGTGAGATCACTGTTCCAACTCCTAAATGTTGGAACTTCTAAATATTTAAGAACAGATACCCAAAAACCCCATGAGGAGAGGGTTTCTGAAGAACTTGGATCTAAATTATTTGCACGTCATACAGTCTGTTTGTCATCTTAAATTTTACCTAGACACATTCACTGCAAGGCATCAGAGCACAGGTGTAATACACTGTCCTGCAGATTACTGAACAACTGCATTAAATTTAGAAATACTAAAAACCCTACACAACTCTCTCACAGAAAATAGTGCATTTGACTGCTCTACTTTTATGCCATATTTACATTAAAGAGTAACACTGTAAATCCAGTCAATTTAAGCTGTAAAATATCCTGAAAGGTCTCTTCCACAAGAAACAGGTCTGAAACTTGCAGAAGATGATCTGGGTTAATTAGCTGCAACCTTTAAGACACCATTCCAACATGCTGAAGTTCATGGGTTTTGACATAGGTGAAGTACTGAAATATCAAAACTGCTTGTGTCAAAGGTGGTTGTGCTTAATGATGTATCTCAACTAGTGATGCCTCTGTGTCCTTGTCTCACTATTTATCTGCCTCACTTCATCATTAATGCTGATCTCTATGCTTGTTTCCACAAGCAGTGCATCTCTGTATCCCGTGATTTGTTTAATACACTGAGTTCCCCAGTTGAACAGACTGCTTGCTCATTACAGAGCTGGCACTGCATTGAGGACTCTTATTGAGACTCGGAGCTAAAAGTGGCTGCTCTGCACTCATGGTATGCTCATTACACTATTGGTTTCTAACCTTTACCTCCTGCCTTTCCCTAAAAAAGTATCTGAAAAAATCATTTCAGTTACGAAACTTCTATTTCTCTCCACCAGTAATCTGCAATTTTTATTTTCTATAGGCTGCTTTAGACTCCTGTGTCCTCTTAACAAAATTTGAAGCAATTCACTAGAATTTAACATCAATACTCTAGCCTCTAACCTTAATGGTTAAAATTCTGGAAATTTCATATCTTTCCTTAGATAAAGAGTCTTCTCTTTTTTAAATACTGCTGTTTGACATGAGCCACATAATGATAATCTTTTCCAAAACATTATTTGTACTAACCAGGTATAAAACCATTAAAAGGTAAAATTTACTTTTACACATCCTGTAAACTATATTTGAGCTTGTTTCCGTAAGTATAATTTCACTACTTGGGCAACTTGTTATGAAGCTAATACATAGCTACTGATTTTTCTTAAGTGTACTAATTCAGAAACTCTCCTTCTGGTCACCTGGATTAGACCATTAACATTTCAGAGAGCATTTCATTAACATTTACATAGTATCTCATCAGACTGTTCTTTGACTTGATATAAAGTGAGACCAAATCACCTCTGAGACTTCCCAAGGTACTTCTTGCTTCTGAAGCTGGTGTGTCAAAAGCCCTTAGGAACTTGCATGTTTTTCAGCTAGAATATTACGATGGGACTGCGATTCAGACAGAGCTTTGAAGGAAGTGTACCAAAAGACACCAAAGGCTCCCTATTTATCTTCCCATTGTAGAAGAATATAAAAAGAATAAAATAATTATGTATGTAGTGAAAAATCAAAACTGGTGGGTGAGCTGGATGACCTTAAAACTTCAGAATCTGTTTGTATCCTGCCCTAGTGTCTTCTGAAAAAAGTTAGTCTACTTCATCCCCTTCTATTCTGCATTAAGAAACTTTGCTGAAGCTGATCATGATTACTTCCTCAAGCAAGAAGCAAATTGCCCTATCTCCATCTTTGAATTCACCTGCCCTGCACTCGTCAGGGGATGGTAGACAGCCGACCTTTCTGCCTGTGGCTGTGATCTTTTCACAAAATGGCTGTTACTGCACCCATGCAGTGAACTGTGGACGAACAAACTTTGCAGTGTTTTTCTATATAATCCTGTTACCTAGAAATAAGTAAAGATAAATAGAATAACTTCAAGGTGTTCAAACCTTATCTGATGCTTTGGTGGGGAGGGAAGCAAAGAAAGCTTTCAGTGTTTGCCTCTACAATGTTGTCCATGAATCTTTAGGTTAAATTTTATTTCTTTCTTATAACATTTTTATTGTTAGTGGTTCTTTATTTTCTTAATTTTACTCCCCCTTTTCCTAACGTGAAGGGTAAGGCCAGACGGTACTGCAGTAGATTATGTATTTGCAGCTTAATACTTTGTATTTGGATTGTTCAAGGGATACATCTTAGCTGGAAATTTTAATTGCGTGCATTTATGCTTAATTTTAATTATGTATGCCATTTTGTGGCTTTATTATGTTTTTCATGGTTTTCTGTCCATTATTGCTTTGTGAAAGACCAATGCAAAAGAGGAAAATGGGTAAGTTAAGTAAGGTAAATAATGCAGAAAATTCTCTTATAGAGGGGAATTATTCCTTTATTTTATTTCTTTAAATTGCAGCTGGGCAAATGTGATTTTTAAGTTGGCTGTGTCCTTTTTCTTAAGCACTTGAAAACATTTAATCAGATACTGATGGCAAGCAAAATACTACTGAGATATGAAACAATCTCTATCATTCTTTATCTTCCTAAAACCTTCCAGTTTTCCCTTTCACCATATTTTTTCCATTTTCATGAAAGAACAGGAGAACATAAATAATGACTCTCCATTCTTAGACTGTTATTTAAGATGCTGTGTTCTGAAACTCTGTAAGCCTAAAAATTCCAGCATGGCAATCACCTACCACAGTAGTTTTATACTAAGACATTTCACCAGGTCAAACAATGGACTTTTCTCATCCACCTCTGTGTGTGTGCATGCATGCGTACTTACAGCATGTAAAGACTTGTAGTGCTTGAAAACATACATTATTACATTATAAATATATATCTTAAAATCTGCCCTTGCCATGCCAAATTATCTGTAATTTGAGATGCCTTTGAGTTAATGCTTCAAGTATTTGACTGTACAATTCATTATCTGCTTCCATTTCGGTTTCAGTGCATTAATGTAAAGTATGTTGTCTGTGAACATATATTCCAGATGAAAAGAAACAGCTTTAGAAAAGTATTGTAAGTTGTGGTACCTAACCACTGCTATGAGATTAATGTATATATAGTGTGAATTTGTGTTTTCTTAGAAAGGGTCTGAATGTGCTGTATGGATAATAAAAAGAGAAGAAGGGCTGTTTCTTGGTGAGCTAGTGCTCAGGCACATGATCTATGGAGAATTTACAGTTAGGGAGCTTAATTCAGGAGGGAAAAAGCTGAGGAAAAACCTACCAGAAAGGGATAATAATTTTTCCCAATATTCCTGTTGGGAATTCTGTGGAGTTAAGAAAATAAGCTGTTATTTTTGATCGAGGCTGATAATTTTAATTTAGGATGGCTAATCCTAAACTATGGATCAGTCATAGACATGTAAAAAACAACTGTTTGAGAAACTATACATTATAGTATTGTAGCTGGGAATAGAAGTGAGTACATGGTCTGGTCTGTAGATATAAATGCCTTGGAGTTTAACTAATGAAACAAGTGGTTAAATATAGTACTTAGAAGGAAAATCAGGAGCCAGGAAAAAAACTGCAGGGATAAAAGGGAGAAGTGTTATCACTTCTGATAGGCATGACTGGCACAGTAGTACATTTTGTACTTTGGTTTTGCATATAAATATATTTTAAGCTTGTTGTGATAGAAATTCTCATCGTTTTAATTAGTTTCCTCATCTTTTAAACTAATTCAGACTTCTAATATGAATGTAGCATTCATTTCCAAATGAAATAAAGTTGATTTTTTTTTTTCATGTGTAACTCAAGTTGATTTGTAGTAGTTATAAATACTTAGAATACCACTGTGTCTGACTGTTCTACAATTGGAAATGTAGACTGCATTGACTAAAAGGCTTAAGGAAAGCTTGATCATGCTTTCACTGGGATGCTGCAGTCCAAGTCTGTTCTTATGTCCTCGCTTTATATCTGTTCAACTTCCCAGAAAAGTACTTTTTAAGTAAGGGCTATTTGATTATTTTAGATATATAAGTAATTAAATTTAGAGTTGTGTATCTCACCTCTGTTTATTATCACTGTGGAATTTCTGTTAATGAATGCCAGAAGTATGTTTACTTTAAAAAGCTGGTTCACAAATGTAATTTAGCTGTTAGCACATGGTCTAGCACATCTTCTTATTGATACTTTAACAAGAATGACGTGAATTTTCATGTTCTGTGTGATAGATGAGCCACAGGGTTTTTTTTCAACAAATCCATATATACCTTATTAGCTCTCTTGCAGTACTCTCTTTTTTTTTTCCTGTTTTTTCCCCCTTTTTTTATTTTTACTCCCTGATTTTGAGTAAAAATATGGTTATATTACTCAGGATGAATAGTAAAATCATTATTTCACATGGCGGATAGCTCTTCTTCCTTTCACTTAATTTAAAAATCGTAAAACTTATTGGATACTTAAGAGTTTATTTAATCTTTTTCCCTTTCACATTGTGATTTCAAGGATAGAGATGCCATTCTCAATGGAGCTTTCTATGAAAAAATTAGACAAACATGTCCACACTGGACAAAAAAGCAGCGTCTTTTTTTATTGTTTCCATTTTGGTTTCATCATTGCTTCTTTATATATTCAGAAAAAAAATTACTGAATGGAGTATCTTACTGCAGAGGAGGACAGACAGCACTGATCTTGGCAATAAGAGCCTTGTGTGGACTTTTGAAGTACCTTTATTATCTCGTGTTTTCCTTGCTATTTTGTTGTCTGCAGACATAACAGCGTGATAGTATTTTTCTGTCTGTTCTTGTAGATTAGATTTTCAGACATCCATGATTTTTGTTAGTCTCTTGATATCTAAAAGGAAAACGTCAACTTATTTCTTGTAGTTCAGTGTCGAAAGTTGGACAAAAACCTGAAGTTGATGAACAGGAGAACTGAGGCATGATTCATATATTTTAAAAGATGGTGTTCCTGGTCATACCTCCCAGAAACAGCCTGGTATTTTGAGTTGTGTTGAGCAATTGTCTGACACTTCATGCCTTTATTATTAGAATCATGACTTCCATGTTCTTTCTGTTTTTTTAAAAAATGAAATATCTTCTAACAAATTTATCAAGTATAGCTGCAGTTTGCTTTGAGGTTACTTTAACTAATGTCCTGGGTCTGATTTTATCTGAATCGGGGTTTTGGGGGACTTTCTTATGAAAAAATCAGAGTCATCTGTGCATTAGTGGTCTGTCACGTGCATTAATTATATTCAAAATGCAAATTTTGTGAATACTGAAGTAAAATAAGTCATTGAACAATTTGGCTTTGGTGGTCTCATCCACTAAAACTTTTCTTCCCTTTTGAGTGATGAACCAAGTCCTTATTTGGTGTCCTCTGTTCCAGTACACTTATCGAGTGGGTTTTTTTCTTTCTTTACTAGTTGTATCTCATTCTGAGTACTGATGTTATTCTTTTGTCCTTAAGCAATTGCATTATTCTTTGTATATATTCATCCTTACTAATTCTCTCCAAAGACTGTGCTTTCTGCTCTTCTTTTCTGAATTTCAAGTCAGTGAAGTCTTTGTGAATTAATCAAGTTTATTTCTTACGTCTTCTTCTGTACATTCTCTGCATTGAGATAATGGGATTTCATTACTTTTATATTGCATTGTTAAAACATGCCAATATTTTTGAGTCCGCTCTTTCCTAGTATATCTTGCTATGGGAAATTCTGTGCAAAAAATAATGTGGGCAGTGTTTACAATAAAGCTAATAAAACCTGTATTTATTTCTCCTGTTCTAAAGCATTTCTTTTGAGGATATAAACTATTTCTAGCATTAATCTAAATCGTAATGTTTGTGCTCCAACCTATTTATATTAATAAGCAGCAGTAAGTAATAATTTCCCTCTTGAAAATTGAGCAAAATGCTATATCTCCAATGACTTGAAAATGTTCTTTTTTTAAAAGAAAAATATATTCTTCTGGAGAAAACCAGTTTTTATTTTTGCATGGTTGCAACTAAGAAAACAGAATAGATAGGTTGTCTGACACCAGATTTCTGGAGTAGTTAAAAATCCATTTTCTGGTAAGATTTCTGCTTGATAAATTTTCTCATTTCCCATGTCAAGCGGTTAAGGTAGGTAGCTGTTCATACCAGTCTCTTTGGCCTTGACCTAGAACAGAATTGAAGGTAGATAGTACACTTTGGAAAATACCTTTTAATATATCAAATGGAAAAAGTGGCAAAAAGTTGCATTTTTAGTGGCATTTGGGAAATGCAGAACATTTCAGATGATTTGAGTGTGAGGCCATTTGATAGTTAATGATTAATGTGAACACCAAAAGACACTCAGCTCTCCTTGATTTTGACATAAGCCTATCTCTGTCATATCAAATTCAACTTATTTCTTGAATATAGTGAGGAATTTCCCTATCCATATGTTTTTTCTACCTTTCTATACTTATTGTTCTATGTATTCTAGAATATGTGCAATGCATTGACAGAAGGAGGTTGTTTGCCAGGATTTTTTTTCCTGAGCTGTATGTAATCTTCTAATGCCTGAGAATAAGTACAATGGTGCCAAATATGTCTCATTGTTAAAACAAATGTAATGCTGACCAGCACTGAATCTGTGGTTGTCATCTTCACTGAATGGAAGATGATACTAGCATTCAAGAGAAAGTAGATTATATCTATAAGTTTGTCAGATAAATATTTCAGATATTTAGAAGAACGTAAAAGCAGTTCTGAGAGCAACTTCTGCTATGGAATTAAGTGGTTATGTTGCCATTGAGATTACATAGACGTATTGTAGATGCCACATTTGTGATGTATGGTTCACAATCCATTACGAGGCAAAAGAATCCTCTTCGGGGATTGTGATGCCAACATATAATTGGGAAGAAAAGCAGCCAGATGACAAACTAAGTAGGCCTAATATCACATCCATCAAATTAGAATTGCTTTCTACTTGCTGAAAGCTTATAGCTGGGAGAACCCAGTACACAGTTTATTTCAGCAGCAGCCTAGGTCAGGACATGTTGAATAAAACTTGAATGTGAGAAGATTAATATAAACTTAGCTAGACAGAGAGGAATATGCTAAATACAATAAAACTTGTTTGTTCATTGAAAAGATTTTTATATTTGAACAAAAGAAGTTTGCTTTCTTATTTTAGGAAGGTTAAAAATTAATTTAAAAAATACCATTGTTCCTCTTTCAAAGAACTCTGTTATCTTTTATTTTCCTTATTGTTGACTCAGCCTCATTTATAGACATTTTTTCATGTCTTTGTACTTTTTCCCATTATATTATGTAAATATTATTTTCGAATCCATGCAATGCACTTGATAAATCCTTTTTTCTTAGAATAAATTAGTTAAAAGGTGAAATACCTTTTTGTAACTGAGTTTAGAATGACAGCTGGGATTTTGCAAAGTCACTGTTTTGAAGTGTTGGTGTAGATTATTGATAGAACTTTTATTGGCATTAATAGTTATGCTAAAGCCTGTTGAGTCAAAAAATCTGAATGTAATGTATATGCATGCATAATATCTTCATGTGTATAAAATTTCTATAGACATCGATATTTTTATGTATATTTAACTATATATTTGTTAGTAAAAGGCATTCATTTTACAGTAGTACCAAAATTAGGGGTTTCAAGAATATTAGTAATGAAAACTATTCTCCGTAATAGTTGTTGTTCAGTGTGGATCTGTTGCTTATATTTTTTCAACTTAAGACAAACAGTTTGGTTTCCAAAAAAAATACTTTTAAAAATTGTAAAATTTTTCACTTTTGGTTGATAAACACACTGACTTTTGTACCTAAATCACTCACTAGAATTCATAGGAGATCAGTTATGTCTGAAATTCAGTGACTTTAGATTGACCTGGGTAAAATAATGTGCTTAATAGAAAACTGTTTTACAAAGAATCTCTCCCATCAAACAGTATTTCAGATAACAGTTGTTGTCCTCTTTTTACTTGTTGAGGAGTTAAATAAGAAAATGAAGCTTTTAAAATAAATGTTACCAAAAATATCTCGAAAGTAGTTGTATATTATGAAAACAATCCTATTACTGATTAATATTTATTATTGTTCATATTTGTGATTCAGATTTTTCCTAAGCTCATTTTTATGCATATTTACAGTGCCTAGTTCATTTTCAAGCAATAATCATATTTTAAGCATTGAATATCAGTTTCCCCTTGTGACAGTTCTACCCAGAAGAGAAGCCCAGTTTGCAAAGTCTAATTACAGTGAAATTCTGATTCCCTTAGCCTTGTTATTGACAAGAATTTTGGCCATACTGGTGGTAAAATTGTGTCAAAAGACCTACAAACCCAAAAACTTTCATATTTGAGTTTAAGATTTTTTAAGGTAAAGTCTAGGCATTACCAGATTATTTTTCAGCAAGTGCAGAAATACTCTGAATTATTACAGTTCTGGCTATTTACTATGAGAATGTAAATAACGTGGCACAAAGCCGTGGTTATAATGACTAATGAAAGCTGTTACGCTGCAATCAGAGTGATGCAGAGCAACAGGGCAATTCATTAGGAGAACAGCAGTTAACAAACAGCTAAAGCATGACAGTTTGGACCTTTTCCTTTCAACTTCAAAATATATACTCTGCTCTTTGTTTGTTATGCTAAATAATTATTTCTAACGCAAAGCAGGTGAGGAGAAGTAAGGTTATTGCTGCCAGCTGATTCCTGCTAACTCACAAAAATGCAAAGAGAAAGTGTCATTTTTGGCTTTGTTATGAATAGATAAATATGCTTGCCATGTTACGCTTGTTAAACATACTGTACTCGTGATTTGCTGCAATGGGATGTTGATTCAGCCCAGTATATAAGCACATACATAAGTCCCTCCTGACTTCAAGCACCTTTATTTAAATTCAGTGTTCAACTAAACTATATCAGGGAGTCAGTAATGGAAATCAGAAAAAAATGGACTTAAATGGTGTGCTTCTAAACGGCAGCTTCTGTAATATTAACCATGTATATCTCAAAAGACAGGGCTAACATCTGTGACTGATTTTTTTTTCCAATTTTCTGTCTTTAAGACACCATTACAATAAAGAGAAATTATAAAATCTGTATTTAATTTCTATTTCTCTTTCATACAAGCAGGATATATAGGGGAAAAGGCAATTGTCATAGGTATTAAATTATAAGCTTTATACTTTTTAAGACAGGCTTCATCTGATTTTTTTAATAATAAATGCAAAATTTAGAGAGATAGAAATACTTAAAAAGTATCTTGTTGTATTTGTTTTTGAAACAGCATTTTGTATTAAATAATTTTACCAAACGCTGTTGACAAAACAGTGTGTCCTTATCTTTAAACATTAGCAATATCACATACTGAAATCTTATTGTGGTTTTAATTGTATTTGCCCATAAAGCATAATTTCCTGTAAGTTTCCACTGAATAGCATGCCAGGAAATGCAATTTATTAAAAGGTGAAGCATTTAGGCAGTAAAACTATAGTTTGCAAGTACCGATGAAGGAATAAAAAAAGCATCAAATGACCTGACTGCCATATTTCCATCTCTTCTTCTCCAGACAAAGCAGGATGTTACACTTATATGATACTGTTCAAGAAAAGGCCCCTTTCTTGTTGACAGGTTAACTGAAAATTCAAAACTCTTTGGCAACTACAGTTTTTTATAATCTTGTTCTATTTCTGTGATATACAAGTAGGTATATTTATGAAATATGTGTCAAGCTTCTCTCTAATTGTAAAAGCTCTAATTCTGTTCTGGATGAATTTTATATATAACACAAAGGTTTTACTCAAAGCCTGTCTTTATAGGAGAGACACTCCAGCACTCTCTTTGTGTTTGATACATTTACTGATTTGATTTTCTGTAAATTTTCCAAAGTATAAACCTAGCTTTTATAATAAGTTGTAGGTTTTTTGTTTTAGTATATTTTAAAGGAAAGTTGTAGGTGTTTGAAAATTTGAAATCAACATTGTACAAAGCAGTGTTGCAGACCAGAACTGAAATTACTGACTTGAACGTGAGCAACTTCTGTGAAGACTGACAGTATTTGAAGTAAGCTGGGGTACTAAATTAGGTGGCTTCTCTGGTTGTGTTTCAGAAATAAATACAAGTTGGGATGAAATTATTCTTAGCAGCATTTAGGAGATGACCACTAATTATCTGGAGAAACATTTTTGTTCCTAAGAGGTTGCATTAGCTATTAAGAAAATAATCTTAGAAAATTACAGGTATGCATCAGATTTTCCTTTTTCTTAGCTGTAGTCAAGCTAAATTATCACTTTTCTCTAGAAACCCTCTATTTACTTGAATTAGTAGGGGAGTAAATAACATTTGGACCTGCAATCAACATGGTTCTTCTAAACAATCAGTGATAGATTGCTTATAAGTGAGACCATACCTGGTACATTTTCAAGCAACTCCAAGAAGTAACTTCTTATGATTCTGTCATCCTCTAAAATTATTGTCTTTACATCCCAAGGTTTCTTTTACGTTGCAGGATCTATTCAATTTCTTCAGTACCAATTAAATTGAATAGGTTTTCTTGAACTGAGTCAGTAAGAATTACAGAATTTAATTCCTAAGCCTCTTTTTTTTCTTTTGAAAATGGCAATAGAAAAACTGCACATTCAAAAAAAGAAGTCATATATGGATAAGAAAACCCCCATGAGATAAACAAATTGCTCTGTGAGCTTTATTGTTTACGAAGCTTGGTTACTATACATTTGTGTTCATTAGTTGATAGGCTGTTTAAGTGAACTTTAGTTACTGCACTGGACAGACTAATCATACTGTCCTACACGAAATGGATGGAGATTTTTTGTGTTATCTTTGACTGCTTAATTCAGCTGATGTGATTAAACGTCACCAAGGTTAAACTATGAAGTTGGAATCTTTAACAGTCTATCCTTTGAAAAATGTTATGATCCAACTTAAGAACTATATCCTACTTGAAGCTGGGTTTGAACCAGATGACCTCAACAGAGGTCTTTGCCAACCTAAGCTGTTTTATTATCTGAGAGAGCTATATCTCTATTAAATTTTGTGAATTAAAATACATAAGCAAATTTTAAAGTTACTACATATGCAAATGTCTTGAATATAAAGGATTTCTTTCCATCAGGAGCCATGTAAAAGTTCTGATCATTCATTTCCAGTAACATTTTAACATCCATATGAAAAATTAGAAGCTCCTTGATGAACATATAAGGGCATTTGTCTTGCATTCCTCAGATTGAGGTTTTAGTGAGGCACCAGACATTTCAGATACGTGTCAGGAATTTTTAGGGCACCTATTCTACAGTATTTAAGTTTTCTGAACTTGTGCTTCACATCAGCAACAGCCTTGGTATTTTTGCACCCTTTTCATCAGAAAAATCTGAGGCTTAAAAGGCTTTATTTTTTTTTTTGTTTCTGCCTTCGTTTTTAGGTGGATAAACTGAAGTATACATTCTTTGGACTTCTTTATGGCTGTGATTTTATTGGTCATGTAACTAAACTACCTTTGCATGTCTCCTTAAAATCCCACCGGAATGTTACTTATTAGCAAATCACCTGATCCTAAATTTTATTTTGTGATGTTTAAGGAGAATCTGTTTACCTTCATGGCACCCTGAGCAGTTCTGGAAGCAGTACTACTGTGTTTTATCTGCTGAAGATTCACTTGCACAGCTTCAACAGGTCACAAATTTGATGGCAGAATTTAGCGACTCTGGCTCATGCTTTGACCACTAAGAGATTTTCCCTAAAGTACATATAGTTGCAAGTTTTATCTATAACTTCTTTCTTCATAGCAATAATAGGCATCTCAATAAAGATGGAAAAAATGCTTTGCATTGATGGAGTTAAGCTTACTGTAAATGCAGTACCCTACCTTGTCACATTCAAATTGGAAAAACGAAAAAAACACTGTCAAAAATTCAATTTAGCATTGCAGAGATTACTGCAGTATAACAGCCCTTTATCTGTAGTAGTGTATAAAAGCACTTCTAACAGTGCATCAATTTTCACAGCCATTTAGTAGATTAGAAAGCAATTGTAAACAGAGTAAAACCCACATTAACTCCTGTCAACAGCCTGCCTTTTTCTCAGTTATGGATTTGTTTGAAATAACAGTGAAGTCTAAAGTGATTTCATCAACATCACAGATTGTATTATAAATATGAATGAACCCATTGTAATGGACTGCATAGTAATAGATGGCAAGAATTTGTCCCCCCCCCTCAAAGTAACAGCTTTTGTAAGGGAAGAATAGTTATGGCATAAGAAAACATGTCACTACAAGAAATTACTGCTTCTGTTGTGAACCAATAACTACACCAAGTGACAGATTTTTAAACTGCCCCTATTTTAATATTTTATCAATGCACCATTAATAAGTGTCTGGTATTTCTTTTAAATGAAATCAACTGAAAGTTGTATTAAAATATATTTTAAAACCATAGATCAAGTATTTTTAAATGGACAGTTATTTAAACAACATTACTGAGGGTGTTTTTTGGGGTGCAGAGAAAGAGAGTAGCCATGCATGGGTTTGTTTCTTTTGGAAAATTGTCTTTCTTTTAACTGTTTAAAAGCAATAAATGCAATGAGAATGAGAAGGGTACTGTTTTTTACCTCATCAGGTAGCACAATGGTAGTTATAATAAGCTGATTCATGGCCAGTGTGGTGAAAGTTGATCTTGAAAGACTTGAAGATTCTTCATACACAACATCATGCCGTGGGGGGTATTTTGCTTTTTTTTTCATTTCTCCAGAAGATGTCCAATGTCTCTAACTAACACTGGTCACTAGATATTTCCTAACACCTGTTTTTAAAAGGAGTTCTAGTGCATGTCTTGTTAATTGCTCCTGTCCATTTAGCTTTTCTTTATAGACTTAAATAAGGTCTACTACTCAATTGCTTTTGTTAGAAAACTCTGGCTACCAATGCACTGTGATACAGCTACCACAGTCATAATGTTGGGCACTATCCTATAAAATAGTGTTTCTCTGTAATAAAAGGGACAATACTGTATATTTGAGTTCCAACTTACCACACACAGGATATTAAACATTGAAGACCAAATTCTCAAATGAGGACAAATGTAATGTTTCATATTCATGGGAGTAAAACTTGTTAGTAAAGTAACTAAAGTAATAAAGATAAAAATACAATTTCCTCCAACTTGTAAGAACGAAATGTGACAATATTTATCTTTTCTCAGCTGTTGTATTTCATTGTTATTTTGTGAAATATTATGGCAATTACTGAGTAAAATTTTTTGTGCAAAGACTTCATTTAAAAGGACTTTAAATTTTGGCTGAGAAAGCTAATGGGTTTTCTCCATGGAGATCATATATTTTCTTTGATAACCCATGTATACTTGTAGGTTTTAACCTTCAAATTTTTATGTTTAAGCAAAAACAGTTTTGGGAATGGTGATTTCACATTAGTGAATTTTCTGCTTTACCTTGTTATTTATAATTTTTATTTTCATAAATACAGCAAGAAAAAGTAATTAATGTTTTTGAGAAAAAATTATTAACCAATGCTATATCTAGATTCATATTATTTCATCCAATGAAAAAAAAATCTCATGCTTTGGTAATAATAAAGGACATTTAATGAAACTTAAAGAGAAATAATTCTCAGTAAAAAAATACACAACATCAAAGAGTTTATTTCATAGTTGTGTGATTTCTTGATTTATATTTTTAAAAAAAAATTTTTTAAAATTTTTTTCAACTTTTTTTTCTCTTTTTTTTTTTTTTTTAAATTGCAGGTGAATGAGTGTTTTCATAAAGTGGACCCAGCATCCTACTGTATTGTAACTTCCTATTGTTAAATGCTCCTATTTAGTGGATTTCATGACTCCAAATCAAATAAGTGCACATAATTCAAGTGCTGTTCTGTTCCCTAGACTTACACGATCACAAATTTGATTATCTTGCCTTTCCCTATCTTTCATTTACCTGCATGTTCTTGAGTGCGGCTGAAAATGTTTTTCCAAAACTCTCTCATATATCATAAGTGCTTAATTCTTTCTAAGATGCTTTATCATCTAATGCAGATTCACATGTACTTGATGTTTTATATAAATAGATAAAACTAACTGTATCTTGCAGTAATTTTATTACCATTAGCTTACTAATCTGTCTTTCTAAAAAATACTTACATACCATTTGAAAGCAAGTGAAACTACAAAGGAAAGCAGTTGGTTGAAACTAGGACTGGTGAAGGTCCCAGGGCCAGGGACCAAGCTATCCTGTCATTAGGACCTGCTTGAGAATGAAATCCTCAAGAAAGAATTGCAGTTGAAACCACTCCATTGTTACTGAACTTAGACAAGAAGTAGTCTCCTTCCACTGCTTTTCATTATCCGTAAAGCAGTCAAGAGTTGCAGTTCTCTGAGCAGCAGAATTATCTTCCCAAGGCAGGTGAGGACTCCCAGTCCAAGATTTAGTAGTCTTTCTGGCTGGGAAGTCATGTCAGTGCACCCTCTGCAGCCAGCCAGCTGCCCCCAGTGCTGCTCTTGCGGGTCTTTGTCTCTCATATACTCTATTTAGCTACTTCAGCTGACTTCTCTTTCCAAGTTACACCACTTCTGTTTGAAAAAAACCCATCCTTTAAAGACTATTGGTGAGAAAATACTGTTGAAAGCTGGCAGTTCTCAGACAGGTATAGACACATGTAAAGCAGGTAAATAAACTTTATGTTCAGATGTAGATATATTCCGCTTAATTACATGGGATCTGTTTTGCTTGCCCTCACTATCTATTTAAAACTAATCTAAGCTAGGCTCTCTTTCTAATCGAAAGAAGCCAATAGATACCTAAAGTATGTGCTTTTAATTGTGCTCTGAAGATTGCCTTTTTCCCTTCACTAGTCCCTTGACAGTGCAATCTCTTTGCCATTATTGTTCTGCAGAGTCAGACATAATGATTCTGCACCAGGACTACCATGCTCTACAATGATTTCATTATAGTGAAATACAGCACAAGTAGGTGCATAGGATCCATAGATAACATTCCACACTTTGTATTACTCTAAGAAATTCTGCATTTTGTGTAATTAGTACAGTACAAAACAACCTCAGCCACCCAGAAATAGATTTTCCTATAAATTAGTTGTCTCCTAAATTTGAAATACCTTTTAACTGGATCTTTGTGTATCACAGTCCTTCCTATATGCACAAGTGAGTATGGAGCTGTGCATAATCTTATGAGGAAAATGGCATTTCTGTTTTAATTCTTATGGGCATAGGTAATTTGGATTAGTTTCTGAGTGAATGGTGGAATATATGTTAAAGTCTGTTAAACAATGAAAAGGCTGATGAAAATAGTGTTTTCATAAGATTGAGTCTCAAGTAACAGCATGTTTTTGTTTCATACCAAAACTAGCTTTGTGTGAGGGCATATTATTATTATTATTATTATTATTATTATTATTATATTCCTTTTATTATTTTCCCATGTTGAAACCTTAATGCTTTTCTTTACTAGTTCTTTAGCTTTATGTTTTATGGAACAGTTCAAATTTAACATAATATTTTGTATGTTGTACAAGTAAGAGACAAATAATCTGTAATGTATTCATAAAATATGATGACAAGGCCCAGTGAAAATATTTTGGTAACTGCTTATTTTGAATGGCAATGAGACTATATGAATTAAAGTAGGTACTGTTATAGTTTTTGTCACTGCATACTATTTTTTTTTTAACTTGGTGTGTACTCTTCAAAAACAGTGCTATGGGTGTTGTGGTTTTTTGGGTTTTTTTTGCTTTTTTAGAGAGAGAGAGTTCATAAAACATTTTCATAGAATTCAAATCACTTTTCCTTTTATTCTTTCACCTACTAATCTAACTATCTTAGCAAAAATGCATATCTACAGAACTAATATCTAACAATCACAAGGTTGCCTTCCCATTCAAAGCATCATCTGTAAAGGATTAAACTTAAACACTTGGTCCTCTGTGGATGTGAAACTCTTAAGTTTAGATGTACACAAATAGATTTTTCTAAGTTTTGCATGGTTAGGACTAAATCTAAGCCAATTTCAGTTTAAAGCAGTGATGACTTTCACATGAAGGGTAGGATTCCACATACTAAAGCAGAAGTAGAAATAATTTATTTTATAGGCTGATTTTTAAATCCAAGATGTTTCAAGTGTGGCAGAAACTTCCAGAGCTATACAAAAGTTTGAGTATCACAAATCTTTCAGAGACAAGAGCTTAAACAACTATAAGAACTATGTCTACTGGCGATAAAGGTTAGTAAACATGAAGGATGCTTAAAACGGAATATATGGTGATATGTAATGGTGGAGCAGCATACTTAGTAATGATGTATTTCACATCTACAGTTCTTGTCAGCATATTGCATAGTAAACGGAGTTCCCCTGCTTATATCCAAACTGTTCACTGTAACAACCAGAAAGTAATTTAATTACATTCTTCATGTTGCCAGAAAGAAAACTGTGAAATTCTGTAGCTTCTGTTAAATAAGTGGTGAGATGGATACTCATAATGGTCTGCCAGGCCTTAAAATCACTGAATCTGCACCCTGTCCACCCTCATAGGAAAGGTATGATCTCAACAATCCCTTCTCTCTGTCCAGACTAGGAAATCCACCTTTTATGCAGACTTTTCTGCAGTGAAAAGTCTACAGCTTCCAGATACAGAAGTTACTTTTAGATGTCTGCGGTGCGAGCTCTCTTTACCTGTTTAGAGTATCTACACTAGGGTGAAATGAAGCGCAGTTTAGAAGTGCTTGTTTCTCCTCGTTGACTGCGAAGGAAGCCTGAGGCAACCAGCACCAATTCATTCAGTCCAGTTAATCTCACACTGGGATCAAGGGCCTTTGGTCAGGCACAAGGACACGCAGGACTAAGCATGCTCTTGTTACAAACGATTTTATACAACACTGAAGAAAAGAGCTGGGTTTCTTTCTGTACCTGCAATACATACGAATCCATAGTCAATAAAGTCTATCTATTTCATAGTTGTAGTTATGATAAGGCCAGTTAAATTTGTGGTTTCTTGTTTTAAATGCAGTTGAGAATATTCTGAAGTATTCATTACCACAAAAAAGCTAATTTTGAAAAAAAGGGAAATGCACCTACATAAATGTAATTGAACATTTTGCTTTAAGCTGTATCCTGCTACGTAACGAAAGTGTTATAAATTTATACATCTGCTTCAGCTTATTGAAACTGTTCTGATTTTAAGCTTAACTTCTGGAAAAAGTCTGTTTGGCTAGTAAGCTCAGAAGAGGCAAAAATTTTTAAGCGATGTCAGATAAATGATCGAATGCCATAACTGAATTCTTAGACATAGAGGATATGCTTCCTTCACACTCCCTTTCCCATAGTTTTCCTCGGTTAATACGTTTCTGAAGTAAAAATACACAAATACCTAGCCTACTATTTTTGCTGCAAAATTTTTACAAATCTCTTTGGAGTCAGCTGAATTGTTATTCTTAACACTGCTGGCTAACACTGAGAATCTAGATAATAATACCAGTTGTATGTGGTATTGTTTTAATACACAAAACTGAAAATTGTATTTCTTCTATGAGATGTTGCTTTGAAATTAATAGTGACATCCTTTAAATTTTCATTTTAATAAATTTTCCTTAGATCACAGTGAGCTGCTGAACATTGTGGGATTTTTCTGTAGCATTTGTTTTCTTCCTTGGCATTTAAAGCTGTTCAGGTGTAGCATTTCTCTGGAAATGAGCACTATTGAAAGTGTTAGAAAAGATTTGAGAATATACCTCTAGCATGTTTAGTATGAGTGACTGACGTAATTGATGAGCTAGCAATGAGTTTTCAGAATATATTTGTTCTAGAAGAAGTGTCATTTTAATAATTATGTATATTGTGATTCCTGTAAGGTGTTTTTATTGTCTCTAGAACATGGGAGAAAAAGAACTTTCTTTATTGGAACCATGTGATGATTATGCCTGTGTGTGACTGAGAGTAATCTATAGACATTCTTGTCTGAATTGATGAATGAATCTATGTGCACATAAAATTGTGTGCTTACCTTGTGTTCTGAAAGAATCTTTTCAAGTATTTTGAATGGTCTTAAATTTTGAGGAGTATGCCCAGAACTTCTCCTGGCTGTCTTCAAATTTCTTCAGTTACATATGCAATAATGGAGGGGAAAGGTGAGGAGATTTCCAAATGTATTCCTCTGAGCAGTCAAGTGATTTCCATCACAGACTAACTTGGATCTGGAAATAGGTTGTTTTATGGGTTGGGGTTTATTTGTCTACACCAAGTTGGCATCTATAGTCAGTACAGTTGCAAAGTAGTAAAAAACACCAGTGATTTCCACACAATTGGCAAAGCCCACCCCAAAACAAGACTGGCAGTGGCTGGTTTAAAGGCAATGAAGCATCTGCACATCCACATGTGAGAAAGAGTTGTCATTGCCTAGATGGGATCACATAGTACCGGCTTGGAACTAAAGTCTAGGCTTGTAGTGGGGTGCATGCCAATGTACCAAATTGATACAGTAAAACAACTGAACAAATCCTAAACTGGAAAAAGTGGAATTGTGTAAAAGTTTTGCCTTTAAAGTCTGAAATCTGTCATGTGAACAGCTTCCATCAAATTCAGATATGCAGTGGCAACTGAGTTGTTGCACTGTCTAGTTTTACTGGGGGTGCTAGGGCTGGCCTTTATGTTCTCCAAAGCAGCCCATAAGCTGCTGAGCTTTGTCTTAGTGACTGGTGATGCCACCAGAGAAGTGTTTTGGCTGTTGCTGAGCTGTGCTTGCACAGTGTCACGGCTTTCTGCCAATCTGCAAAACACATGGAGCCAGGAGGCTCAGGGTGGGCCAGAGGCTTGGGGGTGTGGGGGGGGATAACTGGCACAGCTGACCCACACTGATGCTCTACCATATGATGTCATGCTCAGCAATAAAATCTCAGGGAAAGGAGGAAAAGTTATTTTTGAGTGTTTTCCCTTACAACCTTGAACATATTTTAAAAGGACTACATTTTTTCCCGACTTCCTTCAGAAAGTCTCTTAACAGATTCTATGCTTTTATATGTCATAATATGAATAATATTTAGTTGAATGCCCAGAGTAATTGAAGAAAGAAGAGCATTCATGCTAATTCAGAGAAACGTCAGTGGTCTTTGCTGTAATGTGTTGTCCTCTGAATTCTTGCACTGTTCAAGCATTTCTATTTAACGTGAGAATGCATTTGACCATGCATGCTACAGAGAAATAAGTTAAGCATATGTTTTTCTCTTTGTGAGTGACTGAATTTGTGTATTATTATTTTAATTACCCCTCAGGCAATCTTCTGATATGTGATCATGTGCAGGTCAATGTTCTGAGAGTCCTTCAACATGACAGTTCACAGAATAATTATCCTGTCATCATACCTTGATTCATTGTTACATCATTTCTTGGACTTTTTCTCTTACTCACATTTGCTTAGCAACCAGATCACAAGTCTCATACTTATTATTCAAGTAATCACCCTCTGCAGCACATAGATGCATCAATTAAAGCTTTACAATGAAGTATATTGTTCTGTGTAGAATCCTCAGGTGTCAGGAACTAAAAATTGATTTTAAATGTTGCAGGCCACATTCAAATGGCTCATCTGTGTTTATCTTAAACAAACAAGCATGTTAACAATTCTAAACAAAAGAAAGTGATAGGTCAAAATCATTAGGAAATGAATGATAAAATTGTATTCTATTCTTAAAGTGTTTCATCTTTTAGAAATTTACTAATTAAATGCAGCCCTGAAATGTCTGAGTGACATTTATTCATTTTAGCTCTGTTTTTTAAGATGGAAATCAATTTGGTATTTGCTTTATATGTTCTTACCTATGGTTCTTTGTAAACATTTTCTGGCTAATTTTCCAATTTGCGTAAATTTCACAGCAATTTATTATTAGAATGAAATTCAAGTACCCAGAAGCTGTCAAGATGCTTCAGTGATTTAATGTTGGCGTCCTGCAGCTTTGACTGTAATCAGCAGATGCTCTGGTATTACCATAAATGTTTTCTTAACCATCTCTGTTAAAAAAAAAAAAAGAGACAATTTTTCCTGTTTGGAGTCTCCTGTTTCTGATTAAATTCGGTTTGGGCTCTTTTGCATAATTAATGTACTATGATGATCTCTAACCATTTGTTTTTAATATCACCTTTTGAGCTAAACACATTTGCAAGACTGCTTCATAAGTCAAAACAGACAAAAGAAAAACAAGTCTATGTTTAAGAATACTCTGTTTCAGCAGCTTGGGAGGTCTTACTTCCTTCTGTCCTGTTTTCTCACTGAGTATAAAGGATTCAGGTTTTCAGTCTCTCAGGTTTTCATATTCTATATAATATTTCAAGTTCTTTCATGAGAGAGAGGGTTTTTTTCTGTATGTGCAAAGATGTGTTGCATTTTTGATTTTTGGAAATTTAGAAAACACCCTCCTACATAGTAAGATTAACTTTTGTTAGCTGGTTATTGCTAAATAGTATTTGAGTGCAATTGATTAGGAAAAGAAGGAAGTGCTACAGTTGGTTCCTGTTGTTTTTAACATACTGACGTGGCTGCTAGGAGTTTAACTGGTAGAATATACGGCAGTAAATATGTTCATTGTGTGAAAAGTGCATACCATTAATGATGTTAAACACAGCATTTTGAATTCACAATGACTGGATTAATTACCCATGGCAATGTAGCTTGAATTTGTCTTGTGATAATGCAGTGGTATTTGGAGGAGTCAGTAAAAACCCTCTTTATATAATAATTCCCCTTTTAAAGACTGTTGAAATCATCATGCCTTTTCAGAGCAGTTTATCACACTTGCAGAGTACAGTTGTTGGTGTCAAATACACATATGGCTGGATCATGTGCAAAGTAGAAACATTTTTTACATCCCATCTCTCTCCACACATGAGCAAGGCCAAATTACAGCCCATCCCAAAGAGAGGGAATAATTAAGTGAAAGCACATAGCATTAATTAGAGCATCGTATAAAGAGAGAGAGAATAATTGTCAAAGGAATATATTTATGCAATCTTGTAGAGTGAGGGAGAGATGAAGCACTTCTCCTCTGCCTTTATTTCCTAATATTTACTTTTGTGTGAGGATCTTCTTAAATATGTACTATTTCCTGCTCCGCAGTTTCACTCTGCTGATTTGGGCACTTTAAACTGTTTTTTTCAGAGCTTTGTCAGAGCAAAGGACCATAAAGTTACAGGAACTAAGATGATTCAGTTTCATCCCATTTCTGTCCAGTATATTCATGAAGACAACATTGGATGTTAGTTTACACAAGTTAAACTTCACAGTCAGGTCTGTTTATGTCCTCTTAAAAAGCACACATGCTATAAAAAACCACAGATTAGGATTTGGAGTTCTTATAAATACTTGTCCAGGTTAGTAAATCACTACAGTCTTCCCTGTCATAGCATTAACAGCATGCGATGCTCTCTGATGCTCTTTTTCCAGAGACCTGTTTTAAAAATGGTTTAAAATGGGAGAAGCCTGAGAGCCATATGCTATTCTTGCAATCTTTTGAATGATACTGAATGGCAGCCCACTGTGACTGTGACCTATCTGGGCAGGAGCTGCCCCCAGGACATTGGTCCTGTGCCTCTTACAGGAATGTGAGGAGATTGTGTTTCTATTCAACTGTTAAAATTAACACCCAGCTAATTTACTTTCAGCTCTAGTCTCTCCTCCTTACGCCGTTCCCAAAAATATTTCCAGGGCTCTGTAGATCTCCCTTTTGCTTAGAAGTAGTTTGATTCCTTAAGAGAGAAGAGCAACAGATGATGAGAGACAGATAGTTTTTCTCGTTGATTTGATCTGACGTTACAAAGTATTTGTATTCAAACTTCAGGCAATGCAACCTACCAGTACTCTGATTGCTGATATAAACCTGGGAATGGAAGTTTGGGATAAAAATAATAAATAAAAATTGTATGGGTTTGCAGCAGCAACTGGAATAACTAGGGAGTATGTTGTAAACATTTGATACCAAGAGTAGTGGATAAGAAATAATAACAGTGTTAAACTTTTAAGGCAATTACTAGACGTAGATGCATAGAGTCATAGAATAGTTTGGGTCAGAATGGACCTTAAAGATCATCTAGTTCCAGCACCCACACCGTGGGCATGGACACCACCCAGTGGATCATGTTGCTCAGGACCCCATCCAGCCTTGCCTTGAACCTTTCCAGTGATGAGGCATAGTTTTTGTGGGGGTTTGTGGTTTTTGCTTGTTTGGGTTCTTTTTCAGTGTGTATGCTAAATAGTAAATACTGAACAGAAACAATAACAACATTTAGAACAGCAGGGACTAGAATCTCATAAATAAAAGGTCAGTCTTTAAGATTTGCTTTGTTTGGATTTGTTGGGGATTTTATTTTCCGGAAGTAGGAGGCTTCCTACTGTGTTTTTCTGCAACAGTTGGTAAAAGAAGGCAAAATTGTGTGTTTCTTTTCCATTTGAGCTATTTTCATCAGCATGTTGCTTATCATTCCCTATTGCAACTACTAGTGGGTTTCCTTTGATGACAGCAGTCTTTATGCATATTCCTGAAGTTTTTTTATCGAAGTGCACCTTGAAAGTAGTATTCAGCTGTAGGTAGGTGGTTTGCAGATAGGTTTAGAGACTAAATGTGTCTACTGCTCAAAGGCAGTTTAGTGTGTGGGATCTACATTCATTATCATCAGCTGAATAGAGGTTATCTTTAGACTATGGATCTCTGTGTATCTTGTCACAGATCACTAACTTAATCATCATTTTTGACTGTTAGCACTAAAGATGATTTGGAATGCAAGCTGCAATATACTTGTGAGCAGAACAAATCAAGTAATAAACCATATTCCAAGAGGTTAAAATGCCCTAAAATACATTAACTTCCAGTTTTGTTACTGTAATTTCCTGGTTATTTCTTGACTTGAAGAAGAGAAAAAGTTGATGTTTGTCCTATTTGTACCTCGAGAGAAATGCTATAAACACCCGGGCTGTGGAGTGTTTCTGCCCACTGGGGCCTGAAGACCCCCTGCTGCTGATGTTCATGTAGATCAATATTTACCTTTTTACCCCCTTTGCCTGACAAAAATAAGTAGATTAATTTATTAGTTATTAATACTAAAGTTGTGCCATATGATTTATTCATTTGGAAATTAAGATACTTAGAATTTAGTTTTTCAAGAATGTTTCAAACCATGTGCTCTAAAAATCATTAATGATCACAAAGCAGATTTCCGTTTTGGAAATTTTCATTTTCCTGATTCCTAGAAACTGCCAAATGTGCTTTTTTTTTGGGAAAAATGCATGAAAAGACACAGGTAATCAACTGTAATTTAGGGTGAAATAGGAAGGATGACAAAATTCTAAGTCTGAAATAGTCATCTTATGAAGACACCTGCAGAAGTTTCTTCTCTCACTGACCTTGGGTGATTTCTGTCAGCAGCTTGATCCACACTCTTGTTCTCTTATCATCTTGGCAGGCACTCACGACTTTTGTTAAAATCCCAGTAAGTTAAAGTTGCATTTCTTGTAAAAAAAGTCATTGTCTTATCACAGATTAGAATATATTAGTTTGAATAGAGAAATTGGTTCCAACTCATTGCAAATGCAAAGTATCTTTGGAAAAGATAGGTAAAACTTTGAATGGAGTGATCAGCAGGAACTTAAAGTAGTCTTTGAGAAGGTGTAGGTAGGAAATGGATTAAAAGAATTTTTTAAGACTTTACTTTAGGGCCAAGTAAAAGGGAGCTGGTCCAGCATAGTTGCTCTTGTCAAAAATTAGTTTGCTCACAGTTTGTAATGGACTTTGAAATTTAGTTTCTATAAATTCTCTGTATTAATCACACTGTGTGCTGACATAGTCTGTTCTTGCCTTTGAAATGAACATAAGCCCCCTATATTCACTATTTCTGAAAACTGTGTCATCTAAATTGAGCTTACTGATAGTGTTTATTCCTGGTGTTTCGCACCTTTTTAATGCAACACTCAAGAACAGCAGCAACTATTAAATGAAATGCGCATAGTTTTTTTTAAAAAAAGTTCCAAATATCAGTAACACCTTTTCATCTTATGAATTATTGTCTGGTTAAGATTAGTACAGTTATGAGCATTTATTATGAAATACTAAGGTGTAATAAATTACTTGTCAAGCAAAGGTCTTTTGACAGCTCACAGTCCTTTAGGTATTAGGGCTGGAGCCGCAGGTTTGAACCTGAAGTAAGTTGTAACAACACATAGTGCTCCTTTAACCAGGAACATTCTACAAGCATACCCTTGTCAGTCAGAGGCATTGTTGAAAAAACATGAAATCAATTAAAAGAATTTAAAATATTTTCTGTTAAACTATCCAGAAAGGAGCTATTCTTATGTAATATGGGTGGACCTTCTAGCTATAGCAGTCTTTCATATTATGTCTAAATTCTGGTTCTGAGTGATAAGGCAGACTTTGAGAAGGATAATGAAGTCTAGTTGTGTTCTCACACCAGGACTAAGGTGTGGGAATGGATCTCAGAAGGCCAGCTTTGCGCTGTAAAAATTATATTAAGGGAAAGTGGGTGCCTGAAAAATCTCAGAGCTCTCAACTGTCCTGTGTCTGGGGCTCTAATAGGGGTCAGAGCAGGAAATGAGACTGTCATTTCAAAATCGAGAGGAAAACATGAATTAATTATTTTCTTCTTGGCATTTCTGATAGTAAGAAGCCAAGAGCTTGGAATCTGTTTATTTGGGTGGAACATATGGGGACACACACTGATATCCTCATGATGTCCATGGTCTAAGTACAGCTTCACTTGTTAAGGTTGCACTGGGACATGCAATCTGAGTACATGATGACGTGGTCAGTGTAATTTGCGGAAAGTGGACAGGACTTCCAGACAGAGACTGTGTTGCAGCAAGCATTCCAGCTCGTGGGAATGCTGTGCAACTGCATCCAGAATTAGCACGTCATGGTCAAAAATACATGTTCCTTAACCCTGATGTTTTGCTGGGAAAATACATGAGCACAGCGTTAGCATTGTGTAGCTTTTCCTTGTTTCAATTCCATGAATCAGGGATGAGGAGCCAGAGACAAGCTATGGCACCACACTGGGGAGCCAGTGGTAGGAATTACGGCTAGTGCTAGTGCTGCTACGTTTTCCAAGCCAAAGCCATTTGGCATGGGGTCATTCCTTCAGAATATTGTTTAGGACAGGCAAGTCATGACTTGAAATGTACAAATAATTTGCATAGCCAGTAATGTCAGTATGGGTGGGCTTTAGAAAACACTAGCATAGACATAGCTTCAGGAACATGATGTAGCATGTGGAGCACAAGTCAGCGAGATTAGAAATACTCCACAGGGGTTTTGAGCATTTTTCCCTGTTAACTTGGTAAGAGATGTAATGAGGTTGTAACTGCAATTGTTCTTTTTGTGTTACAATTTTGTCATGCCCTACATAGAGATGTATTACTATAATACAAGCATGTAATGCCAAGTAATGCAGTTCTCCTTATTGTATTTGCAACTTTATTTTTCAATCAGGCTACAAGTATTTACATAAAACCAAAATATGTCTTCAGTATCAAGACTTTTACTGAGAAACTTTGTGGTGAAATAAAGCTTTTCAACATCCTTTTTAATTTTAAATATTTATTAGCTGTTTTTAAAAAAATCTATCTTGACTTTAGTGAGTCTCTTGCAATCATTTTTGTTCTCTATTAAAGGTAATATATAACACTGTTGTGCAGGATTTTTAAATCTCCAACTGATCATATGTGCTTCCCCAGGTTCTCAGCAGTCAGGTCTCATACTACTGATTCTTTTTTGTTCACATGCTAGTGCCCAATTTTCTTTTTCTGAATATGAAGTATGTAGCCTTTAATAGATTATAAGCATATTGTTGTAAGTTGTTCTAGGCTAGGACACCATTTTAACTGTGGAAAGCTATATTAAGTGCAATTTTCTGTGAACTGAATTTCCTGAGCATTGCTGTTAGAAGTCTTTTATCTAGGTGATAGTAACTACTTGGCTCTAGGTTTTGTGAATATTGTTTTGAAATGCTTTTGATTAACAGCAGTTTCAAGAAATTAATATATTTGAAAACTGAATTCTGATGGGTCTGGAGGACTCACAAAAGTTCAATATTGAACAAGGGAAAGAAAAGATTTAAATATCATGGATTCTGGACACTGAGACTTTCATAGTATACAATGTGATCTCTGCCTGACCCATCCCTGGAAGCATCCACTAGCAGTAAAGTCAAAACTATTATGCGTAAATATCTTATCACCTGAGTGTTTAGAAATACTAATCATGTGTTCAAAGCTACTGCTTTTTTTTTTTTTTAATCTGCATAGTGATTTTTACAGTACAGGTGAATGACAAATTTTGATTGTTGAAAGTGACCAAATATTATAAACTTGTCTCAACTACTTCCAGTATATACAGCAAATTAAAAAGTTCTGTCTTTATCCAGTGATTTTTAATATCTGATTTCTTTTTGTCTTGCTACTGCCCGAAGATGCGCCTTGCTACAGTAGGTGGACAAATAGTGCATCTCTGGAAATGTAAGCTCTCTTCTTAACAAGAGTTCATGCAGAAGTGCCTTGCCATGAGTAGTTTTCATTTAAGCTTTTGTGTGTTTAATTATATTCAATGCTTTAGAGGTGTATTTGAACCAATGCGTATAAGTACATAATTTGTTGCAAATATAGTTTATTGTCAAAAGCACAAAACAAATTTATGTATGTCTATGATGTAATGCTTCAATGCATTTTAGGAAAAGTCTGTTAATACCTATATGACTTGTAGATTTTCTGTGTGCTCCCCTGTTCTAGAAACACAGGTGGCCGATGTCACTAAGCCATCTTCTGGCTGTTTGGGCAACCATATCAAATACTCCCTTCAGAAACAGAACAAATTCCTGCTTATTACTGGTCATGGTTTCTTGCTCTCACATCTATATATGTGAATTCCAAAACCTTGTTACTCTGGTGGTTCAAGGTTTTAATATCTAATAGCAGTAAATTAATGACTGTTCATTCTTGTACTTACTTTGTCAGTTAATCTTGACTTCTGACTTTTCTTGCAAGTAAATAACTATTTGCTTTATAGCCATCATCATACTGAACTGAGGAAGTCCAGCTTTTCCACAGTTGTGGTCAAAGTTGCATGCTAACCTGCAGCATTTTGCAGCCATGTAGTTCTGAATTCACATGCAAGATGCACTGGCTTTTTTAAACCACCCACATCAACAGTGACAGGTTTGAAAATGCGCTTCTTTGGTTTCACCCCTATAGCACAGGATTTAAGGGAGGTGAGGTAACAATCCCAAGTCAGGGCAGGTGAATGGATGTGGTACCACATCACCAATGCATGCAAGTTTTCAGTGTTGAAACAGTATAGGGTGTTTAAGTGTTTGATTTTAACACAAATTAATTTCCACTGGCTTAGAATTAAAAATTTAGGAATTAGTGAGACTTTTTACGTTGGTAGTGCCTAACTAATTTTAGACTTTGATTTAAAGAGAAGCAGTCTTTCACTCTGATAAGAATGCCACGAGCAGCACAAATACCTCAAGTATTACAGCCGTTAATTCTTTAGGTGCACATTTACTAAAGTGAAAGCTAGGGCTGTAAGTAAATTTGTGTGCTTTCTGAGCCAGGCTTAGTAAAGTTGTGTTTCTGAATGAAATTCACAAAAGCCAGTTTACTAAGGAGGGAACTGCCTTCCTACACATCTGCTAATACTGGACTTGCACTTAGGCATAGCAATGCTACAGGGAGGAGTTACCCCTTAATTGAAGAACATACATGGTAAAGATGCCACCTGATTTAGGAAGCAGCTGAAATAACAACTTTGAGATGGTAATACTGGATTTAGATAAAATATGTGTGTCTAAGTACTGTTTTTTTAAATTTACTCTAGCTGTTCAGCATTTTGTAGCATGGCTGAGACCAAAGTGTTCTCATTATTAAGGAAATGCTCACTAGTGTGAGACTGTGATTTTTCTAGTGAATCTTCACATCATCACTGCAAAGGAGATGAAACAAGAGCTACTCACATAAATGGAACACTGTTTAAGGCACTATCTTAATGCCGTTTTTTATTGTTGAAGGACTCTTCAGACTGAAGGGAAAGGCTGGTCATTCAAGTTGAATGTGCCACTCATTGGTGTATGCCTAGAAAGTCACAATTGCTGTTGTTTTAAGGAGGGAAAAAAAGGCACAGCTGTCTTCAGCTTTACTCCGTCCTATCCCTATACAACAATTCCAGATTGTAGGCAGCAATTTATGGGACATGCCTCAATTAGTTCCTGAGTTTCAAAGTGGTAAAAGTTTTGATAGATCCCAAGAGCTACTATTTATTAATAGCCAGCTTGCTGCAGTTCCCAGCTTACACTGCAGTTGTGACTCTCCCTGTAAGGCACTTCTACTCTGCCCTGTATACACTATGAGAAACTGGGGAATTTTACTGCTGGATTTTACTTTGCGACCTCAGTTCATAAGTGTTCCCCACATCTCTTATACAGTCTAGTTCACCACACCTAATTCATCCTCACGTTTTGGGGTGAAGGCTACTGAACTGCAAAGTAGTTAAAATTTGGTTGTTGGTACATTTGAGCTTACTTTCTTTTTGACTTTTAAAAAATCCAACAGCTATGCTTCATCTCTGATTATAGGACAATATGTTTTCTTTTACTTAAAAGTGTTGGTTTTTAAACACCAAGTATTTTTCCTGCTGTCTTTAGGTGGAATGTAAACAGAAAGGTCTATGGTGTTTGTATATTGACACAGGTAGCATCAACCTGCAAATATGTTCAGAATCAATAAGCATAAACATTTAAGTAGGATGGGATATTTAAAAGTGCACATAGAGGGGATATTTTAATTATATATGACACGTTTATTACATGTAATTATAAAGATATGTTCATAACCAGTCTTTGGCCTCCTGTGATTCAGGAACACTGTGCTGCTGCATATTCAAGGTCAAATTATTTCCCGTAGTGTAAAACGAAAATTAAATTTTTCAGCTAAGTGTCAAATTTATCTTAAGAAATGTTAATGAAGAATTGTTTACCTAATTTAGAAGATGATGGAAAGGAGGTATTTATTTTCCTCCACTTCCCAAAAGGTGATCGTACTTACAAAATTTGCTGAGATTGTCCAAGAAAGTGTGTAAAATCCTCATCCATCACTGAGAGCCCCTGGTCAGGGAATGACAGTGCAGTAAATATCTTCAGCAGCTGCCTTTTAATGTACAAGCTGTTTTCGGTAGGAATTTTCAGCACTCACATAAAACACACTGTCATGAGTGACTGCCTGTGCTCCAAAGTCATTACTATTGGGATGATGGAACATCTTTCAGCGAATAACCAAAAAACTTTAAATGTCATGTCAAGTGTGTTGAAGGCATTTTCAAGCCTTGCTCAAGGTTACATGAATATTGAGTAGGCCTGTTTTTAAAAAGTTTGAGATCTATGAGAGGGACCACTCATATGCTGGTTTGGAGAACAGTGACTTGCTCTGGAAGGGGGGGTTGGGGAACAATAGAAAAAGGAATCTATTAATGTATGCCAAACCTGCAAAACTCCTGCCTGGATATTAACTGAGTGCAACTTTGTGTGACAGGCAATGCCAGTGATGTTTAGCAAAAAATAGTGAATTACGCATTTTCTTGAAATTACTTAGCTGCCTAAAAGTTAACAAAGGAAAGAAAAGGTATTACAATTACAATTAAATAGATTTTTAATACATTTTAAAATTGGAACAATTAAAAAAAGTATGTAATAAATGTAATTAACCAGATAAAAGTTTGGAAGACACTGAGAGGTGCTAGGTATTCTGTTTTCTCTTTGACTCCAGTAAGAAAGGAGAATCCTGTCAGGCTATATCCGTGATTTTGCAAGAAATATGGATGTTAATTTAATGAAGACATGTAAAGTCTGTATCACTTCCAAGAGACCTAGTCCACTGCTTTTGAAGTGATAATATATTTTGTCTTGCCTCCTTGGCAATCATTACTGTTCTAGTACATCATCTGCATGTAAAATTTGTCTGATCAAGAGGTCTTTTTATATTACAGAATATTGAAACTGAGTATTTTAATAGTGAAACAAGGTTTGTTTGATTTGTCTTCCACAGAGAACCAGAAAGGACAGCTAGAGAAGCCATGTTCACATCACAGTATCAGTTTAAACTCGACAAGAAGTCCAGTCACCAAAGAAGTTACGTATGATGTGGAAACAAGTTCTAAGGTGTGGAATAAGGCTGTTGGAAGAAAGGAAGCCTGTCACGGAGAAGGCAGCAAAGAAAAGAAAGTAGATCGTATCGGGTCCCCTTCTATGGGAGAAGCCATTCCAGAAGTAGAAGCTCTCTTGGCAAGACTGCGAGCACTATAGAATAATCATATAAAAGATGAAATAAAAGTTAAAAACAATAGCCTACACTACATCTTTAAAGAAACAGTCATTTTCTGTTGTTGACTTTACATACTTCTGAGTTCCTAACTTCTCTGTGGATGAATGATCTACTTCTAAACTTTGTTTGCAAGACTGTACAAAACAATATTATAATTCTGCATAATTGCAAGATGATTTTTTATTATGTATTTTTACTTAATAAGCATATGAAAAGTATCAGAAGAAAACAAATACTGAATTATTCCAAAACACAATCCTTTTGGTGGGTTGGCTGCTGACCACCCTTTTTGAGTACTTCTGAAAATAGGAATATCTTTTAAGTATTGTTAAATCATCATCCCTGGGAATTGGGTCAGTAAATAACAGAAAAGGTATTCTTATATTTTCTACTGTAATTTCTATATTTAGGAGGTTAAGGCACCAAAAATGTATCATTATGATGTCCTTTACAATTAACAGTAATATACAGTATTAGCCATATTCCAGTTAGAGTTCTTTAAAGAACACCAAAGCTTGGTGAATTATAGATGTATTTACCAAATGGTAATCCATGGTCAATAAACAAAAAGTCTATGCAAATAATGTACTTTATGTGTACTGAATATATCACTGCTTTAAAGGTTATTATGATGATTATATCAAAATAAGATATAAAATTGCTTTGATTGCAAGGTTTTGCCATTGTGTCTTTAGTGGGGGAAAATGTCATCACAATTATTTACCAGTGTAATATTTTATCTTTTCACATGGAATTAATATGTTTCTCTAAAAGGAACATGTTATGGAGAAGATTTTTTTCAATTGTTTTTTCACAAACTCATTTTCCAATAGCCCATAAAGTCTGGTACAGCGGGAGTCTTGCACATGATTGCATCTCTTTTATCCCACTGTCACTGTACAGTGTTGCATGTTCGCCATTGTATTTATTAATTGCACATCAGAAAGAGCTGCTACCTATGTTACCAAGTAGGAAGCTACTATTAGTATCTTTGCTCCATTATTTAAATCTTCCTTATTATAAGAGTGTATTAGGTATCCAATATCTTTCTTTGAAATTACTTTATTTTTCTTTACAAAATGCTGAAAAATATGTCTTTCAATAAGAGTCAGTTACATGAAACCAGTGTTTCAATTCTCCAGTGCTTTTTATATCCTTGTTTAAGTTGCCTTTGTACTTCCTGCACTAAACATTAATGAAGTTAATTAGAACTTGAAAACTGGGCCTGATTATACACACGGCATAGGGAGTTTCTCAGCCGTCATGGGAATCCAGTCTTGTGTTTCTGGTACTGTTGTAGCTGTCATAATACACTAATTACATGTCCCGCCTTAGCTGAAAAAAATGAGGTATAAACAGAAGTCGGGAGGATTCAGAGCAGGCCTGTCAGACAGACATTTCTTCAGCTCCTCAGCAAACAGTGGGCACAGCTCTCATGCAGAGACTCCTTTAGTAACTTGAAATGTATCTTGAATGGATAACTCAAAATACAGCGACTGATAGTTGTTCCACCAAGATCTTCTGCACCTCCAGTATTAACACCTACTAACCCTGTTTACAGGGTGCAGTAAAAATTTCTATCAAAAAGTCCCAATATGATTGACTACATAAAATGACATTTCAAACAAAAAGAAAATGCGTGTTCAAGGGGTAGAAAAGTTAGTAGCTCACTGGATCTCTTCAGTTGCTGAGGATGTGCTAAAATAAAAGGACTAAAAGTAGAGAGCCATCTCTAAAATATTAGGAGGATCACCTACCAAGCGTAGGTGGAAGTACAAATTATTTTCATGAACACTGTAAACTTGTTCATCTGGATTAGTGGGTGATACTCCATCACAGAAGACTGACAGTTCAGGACACTACTGTGTAGTTGATCAAGCAAAGAAAATTTACAAATCTATCTTGAGTTTTGCAATGAAAAAAATGCTGCTAGAAGCCCTGCATCTCCTGATTTTTTAAATAAATATTTATATTTACCATTACAGAATTGAAGCTACCTTTTCTTACAGTTTGGGGAGCTTTTAGAAATGTATTTCCAGGGCTTTTAGTCCTTCTAAGGTACTGTGTTTCTGAATTAATCCTTTCAAGCAGTCATTAAGTTAATTTGCAGAGGTTTTTTCTGTAACAAGGCAAATAAAAAGCTGTGCAACTTCATAGAATCCATGTAAATACAGTATCCTTTTTTTTTCCCCTTCTGTGCCTTCTTTTACCATCATAACTTAATCTACTCAGAGTTCAAGTACGTGGTACAGGTGAAGTATACAATAACTTTTCTTTCTCCATTTTATCTTTCTTTAATTTCCACTAGACACAATCAAATACACATGACATTTTTGATAAGAAAAAATACTTGTATTGCCTAATGAGTTCAGGGAAAAAATAACTTTGAAAGTATTAAAGCTGTATTTATTTCTGTGATTTTATGTTTTTATTAAAGTATAAAACTCAGCTTGTAAATTATATTGAGTAAATTGCTTTAATTAAATTTTAAAATTAATTCATTTATTCAGTTTGAAATTTAAAGTGAATTCAACCTCAAAATACTTAGGGTAGACCTTTAATGGTATGTATTAGTAATTTTTAGTAAGCCATTTTTAGTAGGGATCAAGTCTATTCCTGGAACTGAGGGATTGAGCAATGAACCACTTGTATTAAATATGGACAAAAGTTTCACATACTGTGTCACACCCTCTGTATAATTCACACCTGAATATTAAATCCTTATAAAAAGAGCTCTTGATTTATTCAAACATGACTGTTCAGATACAAGCATTTGAAGTAATCTTGAAAGGCACATTCCATTGTTCCTTCCATACCTGAGCAGCAGACAGAAGGAACAAACATCCATGACTTTTCTTACCAGTACAACCATAAAGGTCTAACACGTCTTTTTGATTCTTCACATGCATTTTGGATGACTTCTCATTTCACTCAGTAAAAGAATTTTGATTACTACATCAATTTTTGCTTCCTGTAGATACCGTGGCCTAAATTAATGTGTAATATTCTAGCATTTTAACCTTAGCAAGGTAGGAATGTTTGCGATCAGTCTCTTCAAGCTGCACACAGCCAAGCTTGGCACCTGACTCACAGGCTGTAGGTAATAACCCAGGGTGTGTAAATCCAGAAGGAAAAGTGGAGGAAATGCCTTTATTACAAAAAAGTACAACAGTGCCAGGTCATGGTGGCTGCCATGAGATGTGGTACTGCTCTGGATCAGGCACTTTGTTAAAGAAGCATGGACCAGCAACCTGAAAAAAATAACTTAGTTCCCAGTTATTATGGTGACATTGCTGCTTAGGAGACTGAAAGGACCACATGGAAAAAAATGTTGCAGAGGCAGTCGTTGCAAGCAGTTTTTCTCCAACACAATTTTCCTTGTTTTCCCTCATACAATCATTCCTCAACCTGGCCCATTCAGAGTCACACTCTCCAGAACTGCATGAGTTAATGCTGACCAGCTTGAGGTGCTGCAGCCCTTCAGGCTTTATAATAAAAGCTGAAAAAGACGACATTTACTGCTAACACTTTTCCACATCCATTTCTAATGACCAGGACCAAATTATCATTTTTACACTAATCTTTCCAAGCCTTACAATACTGAATAACCATAAAACAAATAGGCAACAAACAGGGGTCAATAAACCCCAAGCTATGGCACCTAAAACATTATAATAAGCAAGCCGGGTCAAGTGAAAGAGTGCAGCAAAAAAGCAATTACATGACAACATTGTTTTCTCCAGAACAAAATAAAGCATTACTATACCATTTTCTAATTTTTTTTAATGTGATGTGTGGGTTTTACACAACTGAACTGCAGCAGAAAAATAACTTCTCTTGAGTCTGAGGAACTGTCTAGTTTATTAAATAAAAAGAATTAGACAAATTCCAAACTTTTTCAGTCTAATTTTATGCCAAGATTCCTATATGTAAGAAACTTTAAAATTACCATCTGCTATCAAGTTATCTATGGCACCAACTAATGAACTTGGTTTACATTTTTTTAACACATGAAGCAAGCACATTTTCTTCCTTTCCAAATACACTTTCTCCATTGCACTGTTGTGTGTTTTAGCTGAAGTATAGTATTTAGGACAGGGCTATGCATCTCACTGTAAAAACATGGTTGATAAAGCATTCTGGTCACTCTGACAGCAGTGAAGAATAAACAAGAGGTGTTCAGACACAATTTTTCTCTCCCAGCTGCAGAGATAGCCATTAAGTTTCATACTTTAGCTGAGTACATTTAAACCCCTCTACTACTTCCATAATGCAGCTTTTTCTTTTTGTGATCCATGCAATGGCATACACTGAAGAATTGTTAAGGGAAATATTTTCTAGCAGCATACCAAAAGACACTGAGCAGATGACTTGCATGCAACATAAGCCCTATGTGCTGTAGAAGGCATAACAGTTGAAATGTAACCCAAACAGGCAGATAAGATATTTCATTCCACAGAAAGAAAATGGTTCCTTTCATCTAAATGTGCTTATTCCACTGCTGATACCAGAATTGTGTGTATTTTGGGAGGATAATGTACCCCTATTTTTAAATCTGTGTTACATTAGCCAGAAAAAATAAACTATGGAAAGACAGGAGTGCAGAGACTGGGAAGCAGAGTTGATTAATGTGCTGCCTGATTTCACTTCTGGGACCTGAAATTGCATCCAGTGCAGAATGAAGAAACTAGGGGGAAAAAAACCCAGTCTCATCTGACTTCTGTAAAGGTCATGAAGGAAATGGTGGTGGGTGATCCAGAGTTGGTATGGCCACAGGTGTCTTTTCAAAGACATATCAGGATATCCCCAGAATAGCAATGCTGCTGTGCTGTTAGTTCTCAAAGCCCTCAAATGAATAAAAGGAACGAAAAGTCTGGTGAAGATAAATATGAGCTACCATAAAACCTGAGAATATTTTCATCTTAAATCCAAGCACCAGCCCTACTTCTCTTCACTTCAGTAGCTAAAGGAAGAAAGGAAGAACATGAGGAAAGAGAGAAGTCCACATGGTAGCCATACCTTCCCTATGGATATGCCAGACAATGCTGCTCTTGGCAGCTACCCTGGCTGGCACAGCAAAGGCAGTGCAGATGCCACTCAGCTCTCCCAGTGCATCAGACTGGGGAAAGACACAGGAACTGTGCTGAGCAAATGGGGCCTCAAATCATGGATCACCATAAAAAGACCCCATTGCTCTAGAGCCACAGATTAAGTATAATAAAAAAGACAGTCTTCTAAAATATTCAGGTGTCAAAACAGCAGCAGAGTGTGCACACATTCCTTATGCCTCCTAAAGACAGCTATTACATCAGCTCTCCACATCTGAGGACTCCGTGCAAGCTGCACAGAAGGAGCTTCAATTCTCAATTATTTTGGCTTCTTTGTTATATATAATTCTGCCCTTAATTGAAATTTTCAGTCCAAAGCAAGCCATATAAGTTTCACAATCTATACCTGTTGGTTAAAAAAGAGTCTTTTGGAAAAGCTCTGCTTAATTTGTTGCATTTTAATGTGAGGGTAGTTGCACATAGTTGAAAACATGGAGTGCAACATGACTGTTCCATTAACTAAGACAGAAATGGCAATTATGCAGTCTGTTGATCGAATTCCTTACTAATGAAGGGTACTTTCTGCTAATGGATAGAAAAGCAGAGCAGTCCAGTCAAACAAGTCACCTTGACAGAATGCAAGACCCATCAATTTTACTCATGACTTCTTCAGTAATGAATCTCAGGGCACAACCCATCAGGACTGCTCCTGAAAGACAACCACTGAGGTAGAGGAACCACAAAAAAGTGGTTTGAAATGAAAAATGAGATGAGAGTTTTCCATCCCTTTAGAAGGGGAATCGATTATGACGAATTTATCTCCAAGGTGCCTGGGCACTGCATTAAAAATACAATCCTGCCATGTAGTTGGTGGCACCTTGCCTTTTTGTGCTGCAGCATCATGACAATTATAACCAGAGCCCTGTTTTCAGCTCTATCCTGGAATCCACTGACATTGTGGTCAGCAGGAACAGTAACTGTAGCAGCATGAGAATTTTTTCTGCTTGGGGTGTAATGGGTTCCAACCTGCAACACCACACTACAGATTAAATGCTCAAGCCTCTGGATGATGGGGGAGAAGAGCCAGCTTTCTCTGTGTTCCCTTAGCAGGGGACATGGGGCACTCTTGTCCAGAAGGAACAGAATGAGCTCTCATTAACTTTGGCTCCAGAATACAATTTTCTATTCCTTGATTACCAAAAATCCCCAAGGAGGAATTAGAAGTTTTTATTTGTTCTCAGGACTGTGCTACTGTAAATCTTTCCATTATCTAATAAACACTTAAAATTCAATAGCACCTAGGTAGAGTGTCAAAATCAGCAGGCAAGAACAAATTAAGTCCTTCATGAAAGAGGCTATGCAGGATCATTTCTTCCATTTCCATCTCCAATATCTTTAATACTAAATACACAAACCTATATTAAATTTAGAATTGCTTTTAATTTGATAAAACCAAGAAGATTTAGTGTTTGTATTACACCTTTTGCACCAATGCTTTGATTAGCACAGTTTCATCACCTTGTCTCATATAATTAACCTGTCCCATTTTTCAACTCAGAAGTCCAATATATGAACACAGATGCCCAAAACCTAATCCTGTGAGGTCCCCAGCATGTCCTCACAAGTACTCATCATCCTCAGACTGCATAAAATTACTCTGATCAAAGGGTGACTGTAGCCTTTCAGGATCACACCCTAATGAATAAAATATACAACGGTGACTTGAGTGAAATCCTCTCCAATGCGCTGACTAAGGTAAAATAAAACATTCCCCTTAGGACATTTTCCTGGCAGAACAACTTGACCCCTGTGTGACTGGCCTTCAGAAAGAAATGGATAATGCTCTGACTAACTAATTCATTCACTAAATTTTTTGGGTATTTTTTTGCCAAACAATTGGTGTGTTCCACCATATATGCAGCAGAGACATCTCAAAGCACCATAAAGTTTTAGATGAGTATATACTACATTTTCAACTTCAAGCCCCTTGCATGCAAACCACACTGTTAATTGCTGTGGGTTTTACTTCTAAATGCTGCCTATTTTCCAGCCATGGATTTGGTATTTTACAAACCTCTCCCATGCTGCACACCAAGCCTTACCCCAGAAATTCAGCTTTGTCCTTGCTCGCTGATGAAATTTTACTATTATGTAGTAATTGCAGTGCCCTGAACTCTCATCCCCCTGCAAATTTTATGTTCCTCCAAGGAGAATGTTTCTTCTTAAAGTGATGTTATTTCATCGGTACAATGTGGCTCACTAAGCTTGCCTTTTGCCCCCTTGTTCTTAGACTTTAAAAGGAGACTGTAACAGTCTGATCCAGCACCTACTGAGAAGAAATCAAAGGCTCCTGTTGACTTCAGTGAGTGCTGGAGACAGCTCCTAAATAGGATGACTCAAAGTGCAACTCTAGCCTGGAGGCAGCTGTACAGCTGACACTGTGGGGCTTTATTGTCTCATTGCTTCTAGCTCCAATCTGTGCAGTTTTTAAGTATAATTATAATTTTCTTGTTGCCAGCCCAATAAATATCGTGCTGGATAAGAGAGTTGAATTACTGCCCGAAATTTTAACCAGCAGAAATGATCATGTAATCAGATTTCTTATGTCATGCAGGAGTCAGGATTGTGTACAGTTCTAATTTTCCTTAAATGAGCCACAATCATAAAGACCACTCAACAGAAAACACATGGTCTTATGAGGCAGCATTCCAGTCAGTGGCTGAACCAACAAAGCAATGGGCAACCAATTTTGAAGGCCATGTCCCAGAACACAGGGTCTCCGTGTTTGTTCTGTCACCCCACAAACTGTGCATGGGCCTATTGGCATAGGTCAGACTTGTTTCAGGGACAAATTGACAATTATACAATGTGGGGGATAGTGGGCCAATGCCTCAGCCCATGCTGTGACTCCTTGTAGAGTACTGATACTCAGAGACTTTGTGAACTTGAAATCCACAATCTAGTGTTCTTATAAAAACAAAGTATGTTAGCACAATTCTCCTGCCCATCCAACACTAGCTCAGGTGTGCGTTACGGACCAGCAGAGATTTTCCCTGCATCACTGAGGCTGGTCCTGCTGGACAGCACCAAGTCTTACCTTTGAGGCAGGTCACGTTATTAGTGCATGGCTCCATGCACCTCCCTGAGAGCCCTGCCAAGTTTGTGTGCAAGCAGCGGCCACCACCAGTAGTTTCTGCCTTTGGTCACCACTAAAAAGTGGAAGAGAGTTAATCATGGTAAAGTTAAATTAACATGAAATGCCTGACTTGTTTCATTCACATTCTTTTGACAGTAGCATATGTTCCTGCTTTACACATGAAAGCTTAATTACAGCATTTCAGGTGGCAAACCAGCTAATTATATAAAAATGGGGCCCAAAAGTCTGTGATATGACACCTCTCCATGCTTCCCTGGGAGATGTCATGAACAAAAGACGATGTTTATTGTTAGCAGCATCAGGCTGAGGGCTGCAGGAGAGCATTGCCACTGAACCCTGGGGTCCCTGTGCACAATCCAGCTATAATGGAGAGCAAAACGCATTTTATACAAATTGCTCTTGTTAATAACAAAAGTGAAAGGAAAGCTCTTTTTTTGCCTGGAACAATGCACAATCTCTTGTTCTGTCTTCATATCACCTCACTTCAGATGTTGCTGATGTAAAAATCCCCAACAGAGATTATCATTCATCTCAGCTTTCCTTTATCACTTATCACAGCTTTCCTCCTACACAGAACAGGCCAATTTGAACTCTTTCAACTGCATATGTGGGGAAGAGAGAAGCCAGTCTGCAGCCATGCCTATTCCCTCCTTCAACTAGAAAGAGCCTGAGGGGACCAACTCGGGTGCGGGCAGATGAATCCAAATATTTGCAAATGATTAGAGAAACCAGTGTGCTACCCAAATCTAGAATAAAGGGAAGATGGAGCCCCTGCTCAGCGCCATGTCATGAACTCCATGCGCTTTGTTCTTTCTTGCCAGGCTTGAAACAGCAGATGTCTCTCCCACTCACAAAAGAAGGAGATGAATTGAGTCCTCTTGGCAGAAATTTCTCTCCTTGAATGGTATTAGCTCAATTTTTTTTCTTTTCAGAACCTAACATGAGTACCTGGACAATTCTTTTCCCTGGGGGCCTTCTGTCTGCCTTTCAGTTGCTGATATGCTGGATATACAGCCCAAAGGCTACCCTAAGCATGATCCCATGGAGTGTATGTTTTAATCTGGACCTTAGCCCTATGGTGTCATCTGTTGTCCCATGGATTTTCTGCTCAGTTTAGACCTTGAAATTAAATTCCCTCTTTTGATCCATCCACCAACCATCTCTCACTAAGACTATGGCAAAACAATTATTTATTTAAAACCAACCCACCAACTAAACAGCTGGCACTGAAGGTCAAAAAAACCTGACAGCATAAATTTGTAGCAATCACCTGACAAGAAGGTGTCTTGTTTAGTTCTTCCTCCTGTGTGCTTCTGTGATTTGCATCAGACTTTAGCTGGTACAACAGCTATTCATGGCCTATGGTATATTTGGAACTTCCACAAATGTCTTGGTGTTGCACTTGCATGCAGTCACCTATAAAAGCAGTTTTTCATCTCATATTTTGCAGCTATGAAAATTCTCTCTTAAAAATTATATATATATATATAATGTACAGTGGAAGGCTTTATTTTTACCTCAGGCTCTTGATGACAAGAACCACTCCTTGAACTTCATCTTGCAGGTTTATAATACGACTCTACAGTTTCTTCAAACGTTAAAAAAAAAGGTACAACTTAAGTGTTACATAGCAAAGGACTTGCTATCTGTGTTTTTTAGAGACTTTATCTCAGAAAACCCTGTGAACATAATAGGATAAATCACTTAAGCTTGCAAAAACAAGGACATCTCAGAATGCTGACCTCCCAGTTTCACCTTTATCTCACCTAATTATATCGACATGCAGAACTGCATAATCCCCTGCTACAGTATTCCAAGATGCTTTGTAGATCATAGGTGCAGCAGCACACTGAAAGCCTCTGGCCTTAAGGTGGATTTGCATTGTCTCAGGGAAGGCAAAGGGGGATTGTCTAGTGTCATGTTCCAAAAGGGTGGAGAGTGCTACTTTTGCACAGAGGGCTTCTGAAAGGCACAGCTGCTATCAGATAGAAAAATACCTAGTGTTGATATATTTACTTTTTTTTAAAGTAATGGGAAAAGTAAAATGCACAATCCTCCAAGACTGCTGCAGATATGGTGTCAAGACAAAAAGCAAGGAGATTTTATTCTTAAGCAAAGATCGCTGTATTATTGAAGGCAGAGAAACCTTTATGCCAGCAGCTCACAAAAGAAACCATGAGATTTTCTAAAGATAATTGAATACTGGTAAAGGAGCATAGCAACAAAAACAAACCATCTCTGATCCCTGAAGGGGAATGCAGGGACTTACCTGTGTCTAGCAGTTGGAAGCTATGTGCTATAGAAACGATTCAGTCCTGTAAACATGTCTAGTACCCAGCTGATCTCTCTTTCTGCTGTTTTTCCAGTCATGTAAACATCTCTTGTACACAGTGTCCTTTGGCAAGGAACTCAGCTCTCTCACTCCCCCTCAGCATCTCCTTTTGTTTATTTTGAACCTGACTTCTACTGACACCATGTGCTGGCCCTAATTCTCATGTTGCAGGTATAATGCCAATCTCACTGGGAGTTTAGGAAAAGCCATGCACTCCAAAGGCTTGGCAATTCATCATAATTTCCAGGAAGAAGCAAAAGAGCAGTGGTGGTGATTGCTGCCTCTTTCCTAAGGGCAACAGAGGAATGCATCTGTCAACCAGACATGGCATCCAGTGAAAGCTAACACCAACTGCTCCTGCGCTGCTCATCCGTATGGTATCAATAAAACTGACAGAAATGACCATGGCAGAACAAAAGTGACTACAAGGAGTTGGAGTGTGAGTGGAAACCCTTGCATGTGCCAATTGTTTCTAACAAGAATCATGTTTTGGGTAACAGAAACAGGCTCCTGGGTGTGGCACTGGACGGCTGGCTTCCTCATCTGTGGGCTGCTGCTTAATGAGCAGCTGGGTAAGGACTAAGGTAATTTAATGAGTGCGTTTGTATTTGACAGAGGATAGTGAAAAGAGGGACACCCGTCCTGGGGGATGGCACCCAGCCCTGGGGTCCTCAGTACAGTGACCTGTTGGTGCAAATCCAGAGCAGGGCCACCAAGGCAAGCAGGGGGCGGGAACACCTCTCCTGAGTGGACAGGCTGAGAGCTGGATCTGTGCAGCCTGGAGGAGAGAAGGCTCTGGGGAGCCCTTCCTGCAGCCCTTCAGCACTTAAGGATGGCTTATAAGAAAGATGGAGAGAAATGTTTTGACAAGGCCTCTTCCAACAGGCAAAGGGTAATAATTTTAAACTGAGAGAGGGTAGATTCAGACTAGATAAAAGGAAGAATTTTTGTAATGAAAAGGGTGATGAAACACTGGAACTGATTTCCCAGAGATGGGGTAGACGACCCATCCCAGGAAACATTCAGGGTGAGGTGGGTTGTGGCTCTGAGTAACCTGATGTAGTGGAAGGTGTCCCTGCTCATTGCAGGGGGGATGGAACTGGATGAACTTTAAGGTGCCTTCCAACCCAAACCATTCTATAATTCCTAAACAGACTGCCCTAAAATGAGGGGAAATCAGGACATGCCATAGGGTCCACAGAGGATGCTAAACTGGTCAGAGAAGTTCAGTTCCCGTATTCTACTGCAAGTGCCTGGACAGGAGGTGGTAGAAAGGTAGATACATGACCCAGCCTATAGCCAAATCTGCATAACATTCAGATGGAAAATGCTTACCAGAAGAAGGAGCATAACAAAACACCCTTTAGGCTTTTGGGACGGAGAATTTAATCAATCCAAAAGTTTGCATGGTAAAATCATCTGCGATTCTGATCCAAAGTAAGTAAGTGTTAAAGATGGCATTTCCTAAGAAAATATCCCTCCAAAATGACACAAACAAAACATGGGAATAGGTACCTACCTGTAGAGGGAAAAGTTATCAGATACAAATATGAGTAAGTTGGACATGAGAGTCAGAAATTTTTCACAATGGGAGGAACATGTCAGCTTTCAAATGACAAAAAGAAAAATATTGAAAGACAGAAGAAAAAGAAAGAAAACCCCAGCAATTTAATAGGATATTCAACTAATAAAGAACATGGAAGACAGCAAAAAATTGGTTTGTAAGAATACTGATGTTGCCACCAAGATTAAGAACAGTTGTCTGATATTCAATGGAGAAGGAAAACAATCAAGAAACAGCTTCAGGAAAGCTCTTTAACTTTCTTGCATGCCTTTGCTGAAAAGAGAAACTGATCATGTGGCTGCCATTTCATAGGTGTGAGTAAGGGACAACACCACATTTTTTAGCAGGGAAATACAGGCTAAGAAGCATTTAAGACATAAAGAATTTAAAATCTTTTACACCAATTGGGTCTCTGGAGTTTTGTTCCAGTTCATTCAGTGATCATCCTTGCGAAATCCTAAGGGTTCAGGAGGGATCAAAGATGAGGACAGGAAACAGTAATCGTGATGCCTAACAGAGAAGAGGGCTACAGTGACCACCTTAGAATGTCATATACCCTGGATTCCACATGGCATTTCACACCATGTTCTGGAGTTTCCTCACAGGAAAAAATGACTATGCAAAACCAGTCTCAATTGGTTACAAACCTGGTTAGAAAAATGTGGTTTTTTGTACGCAGAAGGAATCTGTTGTGCAAATAGAGAAAAAAAAAAGCAACTGTAAGTAGATATGCTGAAGAAAACTGTGAGGATTTCTGTAGAACCAAAGCAAGCACAAGTGAACTTGAGTCGTGACACTGCCTCAGCAAAAAGGTAATTACCCCCTTGGGGCATATAGATACTTGTACAGCATGGCATACCTTTAAAGTAACCAACTCATTTTGTCCAGTCCTGTTAAAACATCCTGGGAAAGCTGTGTCCAGTTTTCCAGCACTGCATTTCAATAATAAATCCAGGCACAAATCCTAAAAGGAGCAAGGACAATAATCAGAGATCTAGAAAAGCCTACCTAGAAGGAAAGATTGAAAAATTTGGGGTTGTTTACCTAAAAAAAATGAGGAAGGATGCAAAATAATGCAGGGAAAACAATCACAAAGAGGATTATTCTGTTCTTCAAGCCTTTGACGATCAGGACAAAACTCACAGACAAACTGAAGTGACAGTGCTTCCCACAGACAAGAAAAGAGAATTCCTAGCCATATGGAAAAGGGCAGTGATTCCACCATACATCCTGCTACCATCACACCCACCCTTCACTGGCAGAGCATGTGCAACCCCCACATTTTATGTCTTTTAACTGCTTAGTCGATCATCTATCAGGATTTCCATAATTAGAGTTGAACTTGGCATATGTCAGGGTGATGGATTAAGTAAACAGTCTCTCCTTGCCCTCTTGGTTTTTTGTCCATCTAAGAAAAAAAGGCTTTCATCCTCCTCCTCCGCCAGGATACGGTAGTCAGAATAATCCTCTGACACCTAAGCTGATCTGCTGAGGCAGATCACCCCCAGATGTGTGTCCCACGTTGCTATTCTTTCTCTGAAACCAAACCACAACATTTGACTGCCCTGTGCTCAGCAGATGTGATGCTAATGCAGAGCCCTGTGCCTGGCATGTGGATACTGGGAGGGAAATGGGAGCAGAGGTCTGCTTCTTTCTCTGTCACAAGAGGCAGCACGTGATGCTGCACCCCAAATATGGCAAAGGCTTTTACTGAATTCAGTTCAAATAGGTGAAGGTGAGGGTGGAGATTTCAATTTCCATACCCAAGTTTTGCCTGCTAGAATTCCTTTCCCTTTCTTTCCAAAGCTCAGTGTGAGCAGAAGGCTGCATGAAAAAGGGTTTGTGTGAAACAAAAGAGACAAAAGATAAGACAGCAATAGAGCTCTGAACACCACCTAATCCTGCTCAAACAAATCTGTTATTATGGATATTTAAAGAAAGAAGCCTGTCTACTTGACAGACCAGAGTGGTTCCAAAGAAATGATTACAACCCGTCGCATCAGGTCAGACTGAAAAGAGTTTCTATACAGCCAATGATTCTATAAATTACATTTACAGTCACTTCACTTCCCAGCCTGAAGCAGTACAGACCGGGGCAAAATGAACAGTGACAAAAGTGTGAGGTTTTACACAGTGGGATTGTAAAGAATAATACGGAGATGGGAATGAACTTGATCGAATTGCAATGAAAGATTAATTGTGTGACGTGTGAGTAATTGCCTAATGGGACTGGGTCAGCACCTGGTGTCTGATGGTTTGAAAGGAGTATAAGAATGCAGCTTCAGCTATTTGAAAAAGGTTTTGCAGGCCAAAATGTTCCCAGCTCTGTAACTTGCAAAGTCTGGGAAATTAAATAAATCTAAATGTAAATTACAGAGTTGTCTGAGGCAGAAAAATCTCTCTGCTTTGAGACTGATATTCATATTGTCAGGTTCTGAGGCACAGAGAGGCCAGAATGGGCATCCAGAAGGGAAAAACATGGCCTGGGCAAATGAACCCGAGTGAAATGTGATGCATTAACCTGGAAGTAATTATAAAGAAAAGGCAGGGGGTAGCCTTGCTAGTGACTCCTCAGTGTGTAACAGAGAGCCATTATGGTAATATAAGAGTGTAAAAAATGAGGCCTTGTCTGCTCTGCAAGGATGTTAAAGAATGAGTGACACTTCTCTCATGAAAAGAAGGATTGCCCCATTGTCCTTCACCAACATTTTCTCTGTCTTGTCAACAGCTTGCCTGGCTATTGCCCTTCACTGCTGGTTCGCTACAGCTCAGCTGTGCTCTACCTGTGTGTTTTGGAAAGGTAACAAACTCACAGCAACTCTAAAACAATCAATGTAAAATTTATTTCACTTGGTATTTAAATAGCCAACTTTTCAAGATTTTTCATGGAAGTTTTTTTCCCTCTCTGCTGCAGTATAAGTCCACATTGTATTTGTAGGAAATTACAAAACCCCAAATTCCAGTGATCCAAACCAATTTTCTTTAAGCATTAAAGACCACACTCATCGTGATGTTCAGAGAAAATGTCAGTGCTGAAGATTTCCATTTCAACATCTCACAAAGATGGGATTTTAGACCTGGACTTCCATATTTGCGTACAGCAATGAGAGGTAACACTCTAGAACTCCAGGCTAGGACCTACCACTTTATTTGATGATACCAGTATTAAGGAAGCAGAAAGGCATGTGGGGATAAAATCAGAAAAAGTAATTTTTACAAGGAGTAAAGGACATAAAAGGAAACTAGAAAAAGATTTAGAAATAAAATAGAAGTGTGAAAAAGACAACAGAATATGCAGGCTGATTATTCAAATCAGAGGAGAGCAATAATTAATGGTACAGAGTTGTATGAAAAATGTCTTACACCAGTCTTCAAAAAAGGATTATGTGTGATCAGATACCTAAATCAATGGTTTTAGAAGGAGACAGAAACATAAGCTAGGAGACGAATAGAATAAAGAAATAACACTTACACAGTTTAGATGAATTCTTGTCAGTATTCCTCAAAGACATGCCTGCTAAGGTACTAAAGAATTGAGACAAAATAGATTGTAATCCTCACGGTCTTCAAGAACTTGTGGATTCAAGGTAGGTGGAAGTGATCAAGAGGAAGGTAAATATATCCCATGTCTGATTAAACAAAAAGAGTCTGGGCAACCAAGAATAATTAAAGTTTCATACATGATGAGAAACAAGAACTAAATGATTACACAGCAAATGGCAAACACTGGAGTAACACTCCCAACCCTTTTTGTCTCCTTAGGCATGTTCACAGAACAGGAGGGTCTGAGGTGGGGCCTGGCAGGCTGGATGCTGGGGAAAAAACAACAAAATATGTGGCCCCTTAAGGACCAGATGTCAACCATGGACTAGCTCCATCCCACTCACAGTGGTGTCCTGCACCGTGAGCATTTTGAGAGAAGCTGGCCTTAAGGCTGATGCTGGGATTGTCAACCAGCACAGAGCTGCGAAGGATAAACTGTGACAGACATCTCATTTCTCTGACAGGATCTGAAAGGGTATGTCTTTTGAGATACTCTGACTTTACTAGGGTTTCTGATGATAATCTAGATTACTTTTTTAATAACCAAAACCCATGTAATTTTATCTAAGTGAAATTGTCATGTGGTACCGTCATAGCTGCTCAAAAAAGGGCTCACCCAGAGAGTTGCTCTAAGTAATTCACCCATAAAATGAGGAGACCATGGATCCATTTCTATGCCAGGTTTACTTTGAATTGATTGTGTTATGGGAGTGGTTGCATTCAGAAAATGTACAGATGGTACCTGACCATGAGGCCTTGCAAGTATTTGGAATAATAGGATTAAAGTCTTAAATCATTCTGTAAATTGGGGACATAATAAGAAATAACTATGATGCTATTCAGTAAGAAATAAAGATTAATACTTAAAAGGCTTAATATAACAATAAAGTGTCGAAAGCTTGATTAATCCCATAGTGTACTGTTAAGAAATCTTATTTTGAGACAACAAATTACTATTGTAATTTGCCTTTTTTTGCACTTTGGGATATATTTATATATTCATTCAGATACATACTTATTGTTTATGCATTCACTTTATGATCTTCTTATGCCTACACACATGCACCCACATGAAGGGACTAAAGCCAGTCATTGTCCAAACTCACTACAAGAAAAGACAGGGTCAGATTCACTCAGTTCACAGTACCACAAAAGTGGATTTGAGTATCACCAAATTGCCAGGTATGACAGAAGTGGTGAGGTCTCACTGTGCCCCCACTCCAGAGCAGCTGAGGGAACAGCCTGACCTTAGAGAAAAGACATGAGAGAATACCTGTTCCTGTGGTACCTTTTTAATATTAAAAAAATGGGAATATGCTGCAGGGCACTGACACAATTGAACATAGGTACAACCAACACCTTTGCAATGCACTGTGAATAGAGTGCTCTAAATCTAACAGATTTTAAAGACAAGTATGACTCTTCTGTGGACAGAAGCAGCTAATCCTGAAACTTAGAGGTCTTCTGCTAAAAAGAGGGGAAATAGGAGGCAGTCTACATCCCAGGCCATTAGTGAAACAGGGGATGTATTCCATTGTTAAACTGTATTTTACTTCACTTATAATCTTTTTTCTTTCAGCCTGTGTATCTATTCCTTTGACATATGACAACTGGATAATTACACTTGTAATTTGTTTCATTACAAAGACAGCCTAGTTTCATGGGATGAGCCAAATGTCATGGGATGAACCAGGGTGGAGATGATAAACTGGGAAGCACTGCCTCTGTGGAAATGATCATCTTAAGGCAGAGGGCAGAGATTGAGTCTTGAAGACCTTCAGTGGCTGATGAATACACTTTGCAGGGAGCCAGCACAGGATGATTGTGCTGCAAGTTGTCATCCTTGGAGATGAAAAATATCAGAAAATGTATAATCAACAGCTACCCTTTCACCTCCAGGCATGGCACCCATCATCAGTGATTTTCAAGGAAAGTTAGACAAACACCAGGGCAAGGTACTCTAGGGAGGGTGGACTCTTCCTCAGAGGAGGAAAATGAAGACATTTCCTAACTTGCATTTATCTCACTAATTTACCATGTGGCAGTACACAGGACTGACAGAAACACCTCCAGGGGCTTGTACCAGCCAAAATCTTCCAACAGTCCCCCAGCTTCCTCTGGGGTCCTGCCTGGCCAATTCATTGCATTTTGTACCCTGGGAGGCTCCTTGTTAAATGAAGGAACTTGCATCCAATTAACAATAACATGTTCTTATTCCTAAGTGCCATACACTCAACCACACTAGGGAAGTGATATCCTGCTTCCCAGTGAGTCTAAGTTGGTCTTTAGGTCATTTTTACTCTGAGGGCAAAGATAATTGGTCTTGTGGTTAGATCTTCTCCTGGATATAGAGTACATTTTACACCCAGTGAGATCCATAACTCTGCTTGAACAAGTGATTGATCTGGCACGGACTGTTTTCACACTGTTAGTACAAACAGGATACCAGTTCAATTCTCATTCTCGCAACCAGTCTCTGCCTTTTCCCTTGTAATATGCTTTTATTTTGCCTTTTTTATTACACAGGGGAAAGCATGTATCGCCAGGTTTTCTAACATATATTCAAAGAGTGAGTTTTCAGTCCTGCTCTACACTGTTACAGTGCATCTTCACAGATCATATCAGCTCACATCTGCTGTGGAGGTCGTTCAGCTCCACTGGCACATGGTAATGCCTCACTTCCATCCTCTCTGAGCAATGCAACATGTGCATTTCATTTTCCTCAGAGCCACCTGATTTATCCTTCTTCTAACCTTGCTCCAAAAAGTGGTTGACAAAGGGCTTTTTGCCTTTTTTTTCCCCTCCCCTGCCCCTAAAGTTCCCCAGTTTTGGTAATTTTTAGCGTGAATTCTTGTCAGACAATCTTCCCATTTTGTCTATTTGCATCAGTTTGACACACTGTGAACAGACATTGTAAAACTTAAGCCTTCCAATCCTGCCTCCATTCCAGTTTTGCTACCAAAGCAGAACTGCTCAGATCACATTCCCTTCCAGCAGCTACTGTGCAAGAATGCTCTTGTTTCTGAATAACATAGATGCATCTATTTTACAGTATTTCCTTTATGCCAGTGGTTTCCATACAGCTTTTCCCTGTCGACCACCATGTCACTGGTGAGGTCTGTTCAGCACAGCACAATACAGCTCCAAGTGAAGCTGCTGCATCTGCAGCAAGGGCTTACATGCTGGAGGAGGATCCTGCACATCATTTCACAAAAGAAATGATCTCACTGAAATTCTCTGAGCTCTGCAGTCATCATAACGTAGAAATTATTGCAATCTAGGCTATCACCATTTCTATGTTTTCCAAGCCTTGCTGGATATTCCCCTGCTGCCATTGGTAGCAGAGCCTCACCTCTCCTTCTCATTAGTCCTAAAATCATAGGATAATTCAGGTTGGGAAAGGCCTCTAAGGTCATTGAGTCCAATCGTTACCCTGACACTGCTGAAGTCCTCAGAGCACCCTCCAGCCCAGCGGCTCTGCTGCCTGCTGTGGTGTGTCAGCCACAGAAAGCGAAGGATAGAGACACGAAAAGAGAGAGACAGAGTGCTGTCATCCACTGCTCAGCCCACAGCAACTACAGGAAAAAGCGGCAGGATGGGAGAGGGAAGAGATGGTGGTGAGAAAGTGGCTGTCAGTCCAGTGCACACTGAGTGCTCCACCCTTCTTTGGTCAGGGCTTGGTGTCGGCGACTCTCTGCAGGAAACGGAGGAGAGCATTGGGACAGGAGCACAAAGGCCCTGCACAAAGGTCTCACTCACTTCAGGGAGATGGGGAGGTCGTCAGGCTCAAGAGAAAGAAATGTAACTTCCCCAGATATTTGGTAACTAATGGGGTGTTCTCAGCAAACCTCACCTTGCAGCTGGCATTCTGTGCAGCCAGGATAGCAAAAGGCACTAGATCTGCTCATGGGCATGAAAAGGCAGTCCAGAATTAACTCAGGGCATTACACTAAATAGGGAAATTTTGGGGACTGCTCCTTGTTTCATGCTCTGGCATGAGCATAGTACATAAACCCCTGAGCTGATCTTTATCACTTTTGTCTAGATGTGCTGAAGAAGGGCTTCATAATTTTTTTGTTGGGTGTTTTTTTTTTTTTTTTTGGTTGGTTGGTTGGTTGTTTTTCTGGGGTTTTTTTTTGGTTTTTTTTTGTT
>VZTX01028885.1:992278-1008611 GCA_013400915.1 Pardalotus punctatus | reverse complement strand
CTCCCTGCTCTGAGTTCCCGCAGCGTCTGCTGCACGCCCGCCATTGCCCTGCCCGCCCTGCTGTGGTGCCCACCTGCCTCCCGATCCACCGCCACCAGCCACATCCCACAGAGCTGACCGCGCCACAGCGCCCCCTGCAGCTGCGCGGGAGTCATCGCACCCGCCCTGCCCGGCCGGGAGCCCGACAGCGCCCCTGCCGGCTGGGACCGGAACTGCACCGAACGGGAAAAGCATTTGACAGCTCAGAGACACCTGCCACTGGGTTTTCTGGGTTTTGTTTGTTTGTCATTGCTACTGTTGTTGTTGATTGTTTGCCTTGCTATAGATACTAGTAAAAAACTGTTATTCCTTTTCCCCGTGTCTTTGTCTGGAAGCCCTTGATTCCAAAGTTATAATAATTTGGAGGGAAGGAGGTTCATATTTTCAGGTTCTAAGGGAAGTTCCCACCTTCCTTAGCAGACCAAAACAAGATCAAACCAAGCAACTTAGCAGATCAAACCAAGACAAGGCTGAATGAGGTTTACCTGTTTCTTGTGCATGTTCTACTCATTGATTTCTGAAAGCATAAATGGTGCCACCACCTCCTCAGATGAAGTTAGCTGTACGATCAGCCATGCCTAGCTTTTGGAGTTCTTTTTATTTTTCAGGTGACTTGGTTGAGGTGTTTATCCATTTCCCCCTGAACCCATGATGATAAATGACAATTGCATACTTGTATTCCCAGAAAAGTTAACGCTGAGAATTTACATCACATAGGGTGACATTTTAATACTCTGCTCTGTACAGGACTACCCAGTCCTGAAACACTTATGGTGATTTTTCATTGCTTGAGCCCTAACTTGAGTAGAGAGCAGGTTCACAGTTGCTGTGTATGAAGGTAAATTTGAGTCATGTCCTAAACACACTCCAAAAGATGTGAAGAAATAGAAATACACCAAAACATAATCTTATTTGTAAAGTAGTTTTAAAATAAAATTTTATTTTGTATATTATTTATATTAATATAGCAACATAGCACCGCTTCAGTAGTATAGCCATGCTAACATTTTTGTAAATCATATTACCTCCAACACAATGTGAGTCCCTCCTTCATCTTCATCACTCACTCTGCTTATGTGACTAGTGAACTACAGCTGGCTTTTGGTGGAACAGCTGGTCTCCATGACCTTTGCTGGTTATTTCATGAGTCCTAATCCTGAGCTGAAATACTTATTTTTTTTCTTTTCTTTTTGTTTTTTCTTTTGTGAGGTGAACAATCCTTAATGCAGCAGCACTCTACTCCTTCAAGTGTCGCCCACCTCCAAACTGGGGCCTCAGTTATGATCCCCCTGCCTTAAAACAGTCACTCACACACACATGCTGCAAGACATCTCATGGAAGAGTTTCTATCGATCAGCCTTTAACAACCTTTCAAACCACAGGTGATCCATTCATCCCTGGAGCACCTGTGGTGCTTTGAAGCAGGCAGGAGTCTTGCAAGTAAAAACCAAACCTATCAATTTAAGTAGGTCAATGGAGCCTTGGGCAAACACAGCCTGGGACCAGGCCTCTCTAAACAAGTGCAGTGTTGTCATTATCACAAATCCTTAAATGAGATGGAAATTACCTGATTTTTCCATATTAAAAATATACCCAGGAGCTTGCAGGACTGGTAGTGTAATCTCAGCCTTGCTTTCCAAATCTACATTTGGTAGTTTCCACAGGTACAGTTTGAGGTACAACAGTTTTTTTCTCCTGTTCAAGCTCTTGTCAGATGTTACAAAGCCAAACTCGGAAGCTTTTTTGAAAGCAGATTCTATTCAAAACCACTGCAATTTGGAAAGTTCAGGTAAGAATTTGGGAGGTTCCACTTTACATTACAGAAACGCCAGTCTTTCAAAGAGTGCCGCAGACAGAAATGAATTCTAAAATATACATATTTCTTAAAAGAAAATGTAGGTAAAGTCCAAAATGAAGGTCTAAATACTACAAAATCAACCATATATTTCAATACTGAATCAAACACAGTTCACACAAGTAAAAATATTTTCCCCTGTGTGAGTCTCATTAGGTGTTCAAACTGAAAATTACTATTTGGCTCAAAATAAGACAAGGTAATATTTCAACAAGGTTTCAACAAGATTGTCATTTAAGGTGAATGAATCACCACCTTCCTTTAAAACAAGAAATGTGAGCCCAGTGAAGTACCTTGCCATTACTGTGAAGCAGAGAATTCTTGCTACCATCAGCTGCAGGGGTGTGCTCAAATATGAATTCCTAAAATTTCTCAAAGAGTGTGGGATACTGCGATCCAGCTGCTGGCACAGAAAGCACCGGAGAGAACCAGCACACGGAAGGTGATTGTTGACCATTGTGGAAAGAAAATGAGGGAAGCAATGACTGCTAGCAATGCAGGGGAAGCAAAACAGCTCTCTGGACTGAAAGCAAATCTGAGATTTCATCCTCCAAGGGGACCCAGCATACAATGCCATGCTCTGTACAGGGAAGCACAGACTGCCAATACAAATTTGGCAGTAAAGTCTAGGCTACAAATGATCTAATTTATCTCAATTCGCATCAGCTTAACAAATTTGGAAGAGTTTATATGAAAATAGGTAACAAGGGAGTCACAAAAGCATGGATTTAAAAGTCTTTAAGCAATAATGACTTTTCATAATGCCTGATCTTTTTAATTGATGTCCCTCTGGTAAATAACAAGGAAATCATGAAGAACAGAATGGAATTTTTGCTTAGGAAAGGTAAGAAATACAGAAAAGCAGGCAAACAGTTTTTTTAATGCTTTAACATGAGGAAAATAGCCTACAATTTCACTGTCAAGGTGAAATACAAAGAATACCTGTGTGCATGTTTACACAGAAAACAGTAATCAGTCAATCATCAGACATAACTGATTATATTCTTTGATATACAAGCATTAAGCATAAAACTAAAATGCCATAAAATTACTCTGCTGACATCATTTGCAAAAACAAAGCCCTTATGACAACAAGAATGATTAATACAGGAAAAAAAATTCAAAAAGCAAATAGGTTTTTTAATGCAAAAGCATTTAAATCACAAAGGATGCAAGAAATAATAAGGAATGTAAATAATGAATAGCAGAGAGGAAAATAATTGTTATCTTCTTCCTTCTTTTCTCAATAAGACTAAAATGGTATTCAGATACACTGGAAGACATGTTCAAATTTGAATAAATAACAGTTTGATTGAGTAGGCAAACCAAAAAATTATCACCATCCTGTGAAATGGACTGTCACAGGGCATTCTTGAGATTAATAAACCAGTAAAATTAAAGGAAGTCTACACATAATCCTATTAAAAAAAATTTCCAGCAATAATGTCAAGCAGCAAAGCCAAATAAAAATAAAAAAGTGGAATTCAGAGTTTCAGGGATGATTTCTAAAGAGAAACCCTATTAGGATCCATATGATATCCTACCATCACTTGGTATCCTGCAAGCATTTGGTAGGATATACTGTGTGATGCAGATTATTCTCCACACATAGACACACAGAGCCCAAAATCAATCAGTGTCAATACCCTCAGTGTGACAATTCCTAAATTGGTGTGTTGTGTCTACATTCCATTACAGTTTACAAGTTACTGTTCCTGATAGCTGCATATGATGTAATTTTCCTTAAGGGCCTGTCAAGAAAGGTGAGGTTTTTATGTCTGTATGGGTGGGTGTGGTTTTTTGTTTGTTTGTTTGTTTGTTTTGGTTTTTTGTTTTCTTTTGGTTTTGGGTTTTTTTTGGGGGGCGGTGTGTTTTTTTGTTTTGTTTTGTTTTGTTTTTTTAGTTAGAAGGAAACCAAGGAAGGCCCTTGTGGCAAGAAGAGCATTGGCAAGAGACAGAGGGAGGTAATCCTTCCCCTCTGTCTAGTCCTGGTGAGACGTATCTGAAATACTGGGCCCAGTGCTGGGCTCCCCAGTACGATACTGACGCAGCCTGGAGTGAGTCTGGTGAAGGGCCATGGATGGGATAAGGCACTAGATCACTAGATAACATTGAGAATGGTTTGCTTGGAGAAGACTCATGGTAAAACTTTAAGCAAAAGAAATGTCACAAAAATTGTTGATATAGACTGTTGAAATATGAATAAGTCTTTTTATAAACTAGTATTGGTTAGGATACAGAACTGCCATAAGAAAACTTAACACACACCAGTAGCTGCAAACCACACTCTGGAATACTGAAAATGTTATTATTAATCTATATTAATAATTTTTGAAAGGTTAGGTTTTCTTATGGTCTCCATTCATTTTAGAATTTCTACTATATCCTGTAATTTTAGGGAAAATCCCCCATTTCATTACTTCTAATTAAGACAAAAAGACTGCATGAACTTCCATTAATCTCCTGGAAAAACAGTTTAGAAACGACAAACTGTACACAGACAGCTGCCTGACCAAACCAAGTGTGTGAGTTATTCCCAAAGCAAAGCACCCCAGGGACCTCATTCATTAAATGTTTTCTCTCATTCCACCAGTGTTTCTACTGCAGCGTCACTATTTCCACAGTATAAACCTCTGAGAGGACCATGAATGTATTTCAAAATTAGAATCTGGTCCAGAACACAGAAAAAGAAAGGTTACGCTATTATTTATGTGCTCAAAATTCATTGAGTCTGTAGAAAAATGGTGCTTTAATAAGAAGACACAGGCCCACAGGACTAACTACCTTAAGCCTAAATCAAAGATCAGAAGGTTGTTTGGGGTGTTATTTCTCTGCAGGGTTTTATTTTTTCCCCACATATGATGAAATGCAGCATGTGGCCTTGGACTGCCACTCACTGCTTTCTATTATCTTCAGATTTATTGCTTGTTTTGCACTTAGACACTTCTCTCATTTTTCTGTCTGAGTATGTTTGTAACATGGCTAAAGTTGTACGAAGAAATTCTCATTTTATCCTTATTTTTCTGAACACCTTCCTTCTAAATAGCAACTCATATCCTGCCTTTCACCATTCATTACTCTTGCATCATAGATAACTGGCCTATGTGAACTGACTTACTGATCTCAGCCTCAGCCTAGCAAGGTGTAGAAATGCTGTCACAACTGCTGCTGGTTGGCACCTTATTTATAGACTCAATAGCATATTAATCAGGATCTCATGGAAAACTGCACCACAACATTCCCTTTAAAAAATGTCAGTGTTTTTCCAGTAAAGTGGCAGCACCACATAATATGTTGTCAAAGAGTCATCTGATATCGCTTCAGTGGTTTTATGTTGTACTCTGTGCGATATAAAAGGGACCTCCCAGGTTGTTGCCCTGCTCATGGATAAGAAAAAGATTTTAATTACCTCCAGGATAATCGGATCTCTTACTTTGAGCTTTTCTGTAAATGAATACTGATTTATGGAATGCAAGCAAAAAATCAGTGTGTAGTACATGCTTTCAGAAAAAGAAAATTCTTCATTCTCTTGACAAAGCTAAGCTGTGTCTTCAGTGACCCCAAGGTCATTTGACTGTATCTTCCCAAATCTATGGCAAACCATCAACCAATACACAGTGTAACTTGGGAACACATGCAATATGTGGCCAGACCTGGGGCACACTGTGAGCAATGTGGGTATCATGGGGGCGTAAACCACTCTGGATGGGGGGGCTGATAGGGTGCCAGCCCCCTTCACCACCTGTAGCTGTTCTCTCAGACCCTAATGCTGCTGTCTGTCTCCTTCTTTGTAGTGTTGAATGCCTCTGAGTGACAATACTGATGTGGAGGTCAGGAGAACGACCAGCTGAGATTTAAGAAGTTCTGTGTTGGGTGGTTTCTTTTTAGCCTGATGGTTTTGATGTTTTAGGTTACAGAGCAGCCCCAGTAAAAGCAATGTTTGCAAAACTGATGGGCTGGTAAGATGTAGAACAAGTGCCTGGGGACAGAGGTTCCTTCAGCTGTGTTTGTTACCAGCTAAAAATTGTCACTGGACAACATCGAGCATCATCATCTTTGGGAGATCTTCCCTTTGGACTGTTTCTATCTTTCTGTCATGTACTCAGTGACCAGGCCACTCTCTCAAAAGATGAAATCTGAAATGGATCACTGGCCAGACATTCCCATTTCTCCAGCTCTGGTAGCATGACAAGCGCATCTGGCATCTGTGAGCCCTTCTTCCTTCAGGGGTTTGTGACTGCTGAGCTACTGCAGTTTTTTCAGAGTGTTTTTTCAGAACAAAGCACTCCCCTTTTCAAAGGTACACACATGCAGAGCAGAGAGCTAAAAATAAAATAACCTTTTTCTGGATATTTCCTTCCTCCCTCAAAGAAAATTTTCCCTGAAGTTTTGATACATTCCAGTCAGCCCAATACATTTCCTTCAGTTTATGCACCCCTTTCTTTGTCAGACACTCTTACCCATATGCTGGTTACAACTTCATTCATCTTAATTCTCATTAAACCCTGCTGTCTTTAAGGCTTTATTGTCTCCTCCAAATTTAGGTCTAGTAAGGCAGACTGAAATTTCTCAGCCTAGTTAAATTACTCGCAAAAACTAACTTCTCCAGAAAAAAACTCTATCGTACAATACTGATTATTTTTTCCATCTCCTGTAGCTTTCCCTGTTCTCCTGGTTCTACCTCTTAAAATCTTTAGCTCTCTCTGGGCAGGCAAGATGATGTCTACCTGTGAAAGGAGGTACACAGAGAACTGATTACCAATCATGCCCGGATTGTTTCATCCTCTGCTGAGTAACATTGATATAAAATGCTGTTCAAATACATTTTTGAAGTAAATGGGAACAGAGCTCCAATTTACTAACAGGACTCCAGCTATTACAAATTAAGCATCTGTGATACGTGAAAAGAAGTCATAAGGAGGTATCCAGAAGAATGCAATTTCCTGTGTTCTCAGGAGAGCTAAATTACAATAAGTATTTGCATGTATCCCTTTCTGCTTCATCCCTCAGTGGGCAGTGCACTTATTGAGGTCATGGGGAGTCTTGGGTTAAATTCTATTTTTTTGAAAGGGTTTGAAGACAGTGCGTGTACCCAAACAAAAAGTTTTCAAGTGAGGAAAAGCACAAGATTATGATAACAGAGAATAGGACCTCTCAGCACGTGAATCCTTGCATCTAAGTCTTTGTCCTTTGAGTCCATGCTCAATTAAAAAAAAAAACCAAAATAGACCTGTTTGGAAAAAGAGAGTTTGAGTCCATCCAAGCCAAGGAAGACACTCAGCTGGGTTTTCTGCCTTTTGAGAATGTTCTTTAACTCCTGCTTTACTGTGGAAAAGGCTGCTGGTTACTTTCAACCTTATGAATATCAGCTGCTGGAAAGTCCATTACGGGTACAATCTTAATTGTAATATAGGGATCATGTTGGGCCACCGTGCTGAAATCTAGATTTTATTTTTCCGGAGTTCCTCATGCATGAAGAAGGCAATTTCTCCATAAGAGAAATACAAAGTTTGGTTTTCACTCAATAGTAATGAATGTATTCCTGAACAGGACTGTGGGATTAGGTTTATACATAATGATGACTTTTGTCTTGAGATGCTGATAGTAAATCTGCTGCTGATGGCTATTTACCACTTTCATGTGAATACTTTTTTTTTATTTTTAATTCTTCTAATCTAAAACTAGAGAATATTTACCAATCTCACTGATAAATTTTCATTCAGAATCCTCATGTGAATCATATTACGTAAACAATGGCCTTTTGTAGGTAATATATTAATATATGGGAATTACATTTAGCAAGTGCATATCTTTTAACATGATCAAACACAGAGCTTAGCCACATTAATATAAATGAAAACCTGATTGTATTACTGTTTGCAGTTGCACAGTGCACTGCACTGATAACAGACGTGCCAGTGCACGCACTACAGGTTATGCAGGACAAAGAAGGATTTTGCTTTGTGAGTCTTTGTTGCTGAATATGTTATGAAGAACAGAGATTTTGGTTGCTAATACCATTTTTTCAGTAGAAAGTCTGAAAAAATTTTAGAAACTGTTGGCAAGGATACAGAGAAGATGAAGGGACATATCTCTTCCCTATATTTATACAAAGCCTTTGAGTTAAGAGAAATGAATAAAAAAAATTCCTTTTTTCCTCCCTTAGAAAAGTCTTCTTTGTAACAGGTGAATAATTGTTATTTCCATAGGCCCTGGGTGTGCATGATTTTGATAGCTATAGTAAAGACATACATGCAGCAAAAAAAAAGCAGAACTAATTGCTGATAAATATTTTCAATGACAGATTACTTTCCCTTTCAACATTTAAGGGTCCTGAGCATTGGTTGTTATTTATTTGATGAACACTTACTTTATGTTCTTTTTCAAAAAATGAAAGCATAGCCACAGGCAGTTGTAGCAGAAACTAAAATGCTTTTTGATATTTACCATACACATTTATCAATACATATATCTTGTAGTTTTTATAATCAGTTCTTCCTCAAAAAATGCCTTGTAATATATTCTGCCCAGTTTAGAATTCCAAAAAGTACCAGATTTTGAAACTAAAGCTCATTTTCCAAATGGGGAGACACTTTGAATCATAAGTCTCCTTGACAGTTAATGCCATTTTGCTCATGAATTACTTCTGGGGATAGGATTTAGAAGTGCAAATCAATGAGACTTTTATAAGGATTTTTTTTTTCCTGTGACCTGCAGGAGGAATCTAAAAATCTTGAAAAGAAATATAAATACTAACTAACCTATTCTGGATACTTGCAAGAGTCTATGGATTTTATCAGTAAGGATGCCTGGTTCAAGACTTCTCGCCTTTGCAGGCAAAGCTGAATTTTGCCACCTTGGGGTTCTCAAAAAATACTTTAAAAGGTGTTTCTTGGAAAGGTCACTAAGATGCTAACATCTTTCTTTTCTTCTTCCCAGGAGCAGACACAAAATTTCCAGCTAATGGAGTAAAATGGAAAAAAAAAATAGAAGAATAAGAAAAGGTCCAAGGAGCAAAGCAGAGCAGTGGGCTCTTCATCATTCTGCACTTGGTTCATGCCATACTTCTACCTTGCAGTTTTTAATCTAGGTCTCACCAAGACAACCCTGTGATGGAAAGGACCAGGGACCCCACGAGCATAATTAACCTCAGAGTCAGCACTGGGTCCTACACTGAGAGAGAGAGCAGAAGAGAGAGAGTCAGTTCTGCACATCTCCCCTTGTTTTGTCACACTGTCTCAGTTGCACCCCACACCTTGGGGCTGGCAGGATGCAGTGGGGCAGGTGCATACAGGGCTGGATGTGGTCCAAGAAAGCTCACGTGGTAGCACTGTGGGGAAGGCATGCTGATGGGAGAGGGATGCAGTGACTCCCCATTAGGGTAGTCCATACAATCTCCTGGAGAGCCGCTGATTAAGCCAGGACACCTGGCCTAATAACTCTAATAACTCATCAAGTGCAGAGCTTGCAAGTTTTGGTGGAGCCTGAACACTCTATTTGTTGTGCTAAACCACAGAACAGTGCTTGAAAACAGAAACTCAGTCCTCAAGCAGAAAATTAAATATTGTTACCTGAAAAATATCTAACCACCTATGTCTGATAATGCACACTGATATCTACTCGCGTGCTGGAATGCAGCCAGCTTTGCCAGACACTGACAACAAAAAAAGGAAGCATCTTCCTTTAATTGGTATGTCCAGATTCATCCAAAGTTGCAGCCTTCAGTCAAGCAATGCTCTGAACAGTCAAGCAACATTCTAAGCTTGATAGAGCCTGTCAAACTTCATCTCATAATAGCAAACACAAGCCCTTGGATATCAATCTCCATTTTTATTCCTAGATAATTTTTTTGTCTTAGGTTCACCTAAATCAAAGGATATTAATACTTGAAAAATGAAGGGTTAATGGCAAATTGGAAATATTTTCTCACTCTTCTCTCTAAAGCATATATATTGACTGTGGCCCAGGGAAGTAGTGGAATCACCATCCCTGGAAGTGTTCAACAATGGGATCTGGCACTTAGGGACATGATTTAGAATGCATTGGTGCTGGACTAGCAGTTGGACTCACTGATCTTAGAAGTCTTTTCCAGCTTAACGATTCTATTATTCCATAGCAGTCATTTTTACTTGTCAAGGCAGTACCAGAATGTAATAGTGTAATATGTAAATAATGTAATATAGAAAAAATAAAAATTATGAAATGATCTGCGTATTAGAAGAAATCAAATCTTCTGTTTAAAAATGGACTTGGCTAAGAAAAAAAAATTCAAAATACATATCTTGATGGATTCTCATATTGATGAGAATATGTTATGAGCTATGCTGCTCAACATTTGTCAATATATGAGAAGTTATGACTGCCCCCACCATTCTCCCTAAGGACTTGGACTTGCATGTTTAAACAACAGAGAAATCTCTCCTAATTTTACTTGCAGAAAGACTGAAATTTTGTGGATGGCGTATCTTAGAAAAATACTGGGATCTGTTTGGAAGAAATGTCTAACAGAAAAGAACCACTATTTAGAGAATAATACATATTATGAGGCTGATTTTGAGTCTGTTATCTAGAAATTAAACTTTAAATTACATTTTGCAGGCAGGATGCTTGATATTCCTTGAGAATATATGGTGTTTGATACCTGTCACTGGGAGATTTTGTTCTGCCCTCACGTTTTGGACTGGCAGAAGTAGCCTTGTTCTCAGCTTATCACAGGGATATACTGGACTGTGAATAGCTTTATTTTATTCAATATCCTGTAAGGATATACTCATATGATATGGAGTTACCAGGCAAAAGGTGGAAATGGTACTCAGCTAAATCTTTATAAATGTAAATAGTCTCTCATTACATTGCTTCCCTGTTCAAAAGCACATGGTGCTTTTGCTAGTGGGTATAACAGCAAAATCAAACTGTCCCTTGCAAACTGAGGTAAATTTGAGTAGAATTCCAGCATCATGAAATCCTTGTAAACTTTTGCTGATGTACTGGAGGGAAATATGGTCATGTTAGACCTTGATAACATTAAAAATCAAGTAGCATTCTTTCTTAATGCTTTTAGAGGCTGGTAAGGAACCACTGAAGGACTGCATTTGTTGCCTGAAGATAGAAGTCCTCAAGGAAATCCTTATAACTGAATAGTATAACAAAACTATGAATCCCAGGATCCCAGGAAGATACTGAAATACACTGCTGATACATCTGACTCAAAATAAAAAATCCCTCTATTCACTAGGGTTGCAAGAATAGTTGGGATGATTTTAAAGCAGGACATTAAAAACCCTACAAAAATTGTATGAAAATCATGAATGAGTTAAATTTAGTATCTGTAAAGAAGTCATTTACATGGTGTGTAATTCTGTGCTGCTGTACTGGACAGATGGAAACTCCAGTGTGAATTTGAGTTGAAGGGACTGGGATGTGTGAATGAGTCCATGATGGGGCAGAGATCCTCCTGCAGCCTGTGGAGGACCCCATGCTCGAGCAGGTGGATGCCTGAAGGAGAATGTGACCCTGTGAGATGCCTGTGATGGAGCAGGTTTGTGGGCAGGACTGGTGACCTCTCAGGGAACCCATGCTGGAGCAGCTTGTGAAGGACTCCAGCCCTTGGGAAGGATCCATGCCGGAGAAGTTTAAGGAGGGGTGTCTCCTGTGTGTAGGACCACCCGATGGAGCAGGGGAAGCAAAGATTCCCTTGCATCCTGTGGAGCAGACCATGATGAAGCAGGCCAAAAAGGGCCAGGGGTGGAGGTTGTAGTGGGTGTGCCTTTCAATTACTGTGAGCCATGATTTGAGTTGTGTTACAGGAATTAGCATAAGGGAACCTCCTGAACCATGGGAAGCAGTGAATTAATTCCTTGTTTCACTCCGCTTGTGTGTGTTGCTTTTGCTTTCCCTATTAAACTGCCTATATGTCAACTCTTGAGTTTTCTCTTTTACCCTTCTGCTTCTCTCCCTGGTTTTGCTGGTGGTGGAATGAGTGAGTATCTCTGTGGGGCTTGGTTACTGGCTGGGGTTAAACCACAACACATGGAAAGAAGTAACACATTTTAGTAATCCTGAGACAGCTGGAGATACATTTAAAGCTAGACTGAAATTTACTTTTTTTTAAAAAAAGAAATAATTTTTATTTGCTGTACTTTATCAGATATAAACAGGATGGGGGGTTTGGATAATACCAAAGATAAATACTAAGGTGATTTACAGACAAATGGAAAATGACAGGAAACCTGCTCTAAAAAAGTTGCATCTGTTTTATTTATATATAGTTAGGAAACATGAAAGCCCAAGAGTACATATAATTGCATTTAAGTTATTCAGAGTGTGGGGTGGGGGAGAGAAATATTGTTCCGCTGTTAAGCTCAAGAGAGCTGTCAGCTCTTGGGACTCTGAAGTATGTATTTGCTTTCAACGTGCAGAAAATAGAGAAAGAATCCAGACAAGGGACAATCTAAATAGCTAGAACAAATGAAACAACTGAAATAAACGCTCCCTAGAGGATTCAGCAATTCCCTCAGCTACTCAAGGATTCTGGCACTTGTGATTATAATGGATTTCATAATGGTGCTGACTTTTCTCACCAGAGTTTGCAAAAGCAAAATACAGTAATGACAGACTCTTACACTAATTACCTCTGAACAATGCCTGGTAAATTGGGCTAGGAATAGGGTTAAAAGAGCAAGAAAGCCTACAGCTTCAAGGAAACTGGGGCTGGAAAAGTCATTCCAAATGGATCACAGCAAGGCAGTAAGATTGCTCTCTCCACACCTTTTTGATCTGGGCCACCCATGGTGATGGGATGAGGGGAAGACATATGAGAAATGGCTGAGGTCACTTGGTCTGTTCAGCCTGGAGAAAAGGAGACTGAGGGGAGACCTCATTGCAGTTACAACTTCCTCGTGAGGGGCAGCAGGAGCTGATCTCTTCACTTGTGTGACCAGTGACAGGACATGAGGGAAAGGCCTGAAGCTGAGTTGGGGGTGGTTTAGGTTGGACATCAGGGAAAGGCTCTTCACCCAGAAGGTTGTTGGTGGGGCAATGGAATGTCATCAGCCTGCCAGAGGTCAACAAACACCTGGGCAATGCTCTCAGGCACACGTGTGATTATTGGTGTAGCACTGTGGAGTGCCAGGGTTTGGATTTTGATGATCATTGTGGGTCCCTTCGAACTCAGGATATTTTAGGATTCTGTGATTCTAGAATTCTAGGAAATTTTCTTTTCTGTGGTCTTGTTTTCTCTCAAGGCAAGGAAACACAGTGGAAGGTGGAAGGACTTCCTCTCTTCACACCAACTTAAAGGTTTTCAGCAGAGATTGCAAGAAACATTTAAGGCATAATGCCATCAAAATGACCTTATTGTTTCTTTGGAATACATCTTGCCAGTGATGCAAGGGTTGGTTTTTTTCCTTTTTGTTTGTTTAATTTTAATGCTTTTTATTTAATTTTCAGCCTTGATTCCTTAGGTTTCAGCCTGTTTAGGATCAAAATATGTGCAAGTGTCAGTATGCATATGCATCTTTCTGTCCTTTTGCTTATAATTTTTGAATATGGAGATGTATTTCAGGAAAATCTTGCTTACATAGAAGGGCAACTAAGTAAAGAAGGTTCTCCATCACTAGCCTCTCTTCTCCAAGGGAAATGCTGCAGATATCACTCAACAACAAATTTATGTGGTCAAAAATGCATGTTAGGAACATTCCAGATAGCGAAAAGCTTCAGTTGAATTAGAAAAAAATTCAAAAAGAGGACCAAATCTCTTTGGATAGCAGGTTTCCTTATCTCTGCTGCTGATAGAGCTACGTTTTGCCCTCATTTTCTTTGAAATACACTGATCTTGAAGTGTTCTTGACCCCTAGCATTCATCATTTTTGGAGATTAGGGCAGATTCCTGAGAACTGAACACCTCCCTGACAAATTCTAGAGGTACAAAAATAGGAGAGTGAAATGTTTTATGATAGTTAATAGGAAATCACTAGTTGCATTCCATGAGACTGCTGAAAGTAATTATTACAGAAGTGATATTCAATGAAGATTTTAAAATTAATACTTTAAATATGATTTATGACCTTTCAAGTATGACAGTGATAAGTCAATATGACCTGTGAACTTGGTTTGTGACCTACTAACTTAATCCTTCAAGGAGCTAACCTTGTCATTTAGAAGACACACCAAGTCCACAAAGTCAAACTTGCTCCCGCAGGGGTTATAGCAAGAAGACCATATGGGTACTCGCAGACATGCACACATATCACCGTGGATGGTTAGAAAAGGTTTTGGTTAATAAATTATAATTATTTCTTCAAAGTACTGCACCTAAATCAAAGGTAATTTTTTTGAAAATAGACATGTACAGTGAAAACAATGCAAGATTAATAGCTTCCCCCAGTTACCAGCCTCTCTCAACATCATGCAGATATGATGAAAAAGCCTCTGATAAAACAGACTAAGGCTGATTTACATACTCTCTGCCGTGACATGAAATCCCTTTTGGTTGATAAGGTCTAATTTTCTCTCTAACACTCTGTAAACTCTAAAAGAGGAAGAGTTCATTCACAGAGCTTAATGAAGACCTTTCCCTTACAGTATCTGCCTTTTTTATTTTTCCAAGAATTCCTGCAGATATATTCATTTTCATTTGTGTTGAGGTAACAGCAAGGGAATGCACCCCGAAACAGAAGCTAGTAGGAAGGCAGAAGACAACGTGAAGTCTCTAACAGACTCACTTCCCTTATTCCTGTGAGCTAAACTCATGGTGGCAAAGTTGAAGAGAGGGAATCACTGAACAAGTTCCTACTTAAACCCCACCCATGAAGGGAGAAAGAAGATCCCACCCAACAAAGGTGATACCTGATGACTTGAGAAAGGAGATGGCACAAGAGGGACAAAGACATCTCAACTGTTCATCTTGAGGTCGTGTTTCCAAACAGTGACTTTTGTCTGAAGTATGGCTGGATATGGACTTAGCACTCTTCAAGGTTTAAACATTAACTAGTTGACCCTAATAATCTGTCATTTTACCTCCATGCAGAAATTAGCACAATACATAGCAATACTTTATTCAGACCTCTCATATACAACATGTATTATATATTCCACCTATGGAGATCCTTAAAAACTTCAGAAAAATTGTTTTTCTATAGGTAAAAAAACCCAGATCAATGGCTTCCTAGCAAAACAAGGCTCTCTCCCCATAAATGAAATTAAACAGAACATTAGACAGTTCTGCCAGAGAGGCTTTCACAAAAAATCAGTTAAAAGACTGGCAGATGCTGATACTAAAATAGGAATAGGACACTTGCACCTCAGCCATGCTTACCTCTGTAATTTACACTTCAAGAGACCCTTTTATCTAAACACCTCAAAGTTCCTGACAAACAGTAAATTTGTCAATCAAAAGTTTCCAATATATTATCTTCCTTGTACCTGAAAGGAAACTGAGGCACGGTATGATTAATCAAAGTTTTCACAAAAGTTAAAAAAAAAAAAGAAGACATATAAAAAACCCTAAACACTACAGAGATAGAAACATGATTTTAGGTAGCTGACTTTCAGTCCTGTACTTTGATCATCAGTCAAAAAGTTCCTTTGTAAATGAGATCTATTTGCCTTCCTAATGAGCTGACGAAGTACAGCAATTCTGATTATCACAGCACAACAATTAGTTTTGTGTTATGTTGGCATTTCTGAAGAGCTGCTAAGACAAAAAGACTCACAGGAAGCCATGCTAACACTATAGCAACCTCTCTTGCACCCTGCTATCATGCATTAGAGACTAAGCATGTTGTTGAGCTAATGGGGCCTATGGAGATTAACATCAGTTTCTCCTACTATTACTTTATTTTTGAACTCCAAAATTCTGGATGTGAGACAAATATATATCCTTGAAGGAACAATAGGGGAGGCTGACACTGTCAAGCTACAGAACTTTAAACTAAAGTTGCTGGGGGAAGGGAACTTCAACCCATCCCACTCTAACCAGTTTGGTGCCAGGGCCAGTGAGAAACGCCCAGAGGCTGGAGAGGGATTGCAAGTCAGGAGAGCACCTGAAGGGCAGTGAAAAGGAATTCCAGCTACTTCAGCCAGCAAATCAGCTTCATCAGCAGTCAGTTAAATGCCCTCATGCAAACACATATAGCATGGGTGTCGTGGTTTGACCCTGGCCAAATGCCAGGGACCTACGACGTCTGCTTTCTATGCTCTCTCCTGCTCCATTTACGCAGAGGAGAGGAATCAAACTAACACAAACACACTGGACTCATGAGTTGAGATGAGGCAGTGATAGGGAGGGGACGCACGAAAAACATGAGCAAACAGGTGAGAAACTTAAGTTGCAAAGTGATTTATTAAGCTAACAGAGTTGGAGGATAAATGAGAGGTAAAAATTAGCTTTTAAGACACCATTTCTTTACTCACCCCCCTTCCCTCTTAAGACACTGTTCC